>JAJIBD010005362.1:0-162721 GCA_021461705.1 Cryptotis parvus
TGGGAAAAAAGCTAGTTCAGCTGCTTTGGGTTTCCATTGATTGAGTGCTGACTTCTGCAACTGCCTTTGCAGCTGTTTCAGGCTCAAGAGCTACTTTGTCTTTTAATTTGACGTTCCTGAAATTAGTTACTTTAGTTTTAACCAGCTCTCTATTGGTAAGCAATAAAATCCAACTCTTCAGAAAATCATTTTTCTCCTTAGGAAAAGAAAGTTCATAAGCAATATAAATATACAAACTTGAAAATTGAGTGGCAAATTCTCCTGTGTTGTTTGATAGTTCCTGAAATGCTGAAGAAGACTTTTTGTTTTGTTTTGTTCTATTTGGGTGCCAGGTCTGGAGGTGTTCCTGCCTCTCCCAGCCCCAGAGAAAAGATCCTTACCTGCTTAGAGGCAGAATATATGATACTGTATGAGTATACCGATGGGTGATGGAGAAACTTTAATTTAAAAAAAACTTAAAATGTACAGTGAGGAATCCTGGGTATTGCCTCTCTCCTCTAGTGTAAAGTAATTATCACACGTGTTGCCTAACTCAGCAGTATCTACATCATCAAGGATCATGCTAGACAGGCTCATTTGGTACAAATCAAAATCTCTGGAGATAAAGTCTAAAAATCTTCAGTTGAACAAGGCCTCCAGGTGGTTCTGCTGTGTAGTTGTTCCCGGAAATCTCAATCAATCACTCTCCAAATAGCCCCCCCACCCACACACACTCTTTCTGAAGTTATCTTGGGAGATTCCTGTTGAAACATAAACAGATTATCCATTTAGGAGGTTACTGCAGATGGAATTTTTAAGTGGGCTAGGGGAAGGGGAACAAGGGAACATGTAGTAACGTAGCAATGGTAGAGGACTTACTTGATCACTTGACATCCTGTTATTCATTGGTTTGCTCAAGCGGGTGCCAGTAACATTTCCATTTGACCCTATCATGTGCCAGTGTAGCCCTATATCATCTGCTTGCTTCAGGAATACGAAGAGCCTCAAACCATTCGCTCAGGTTCTTGACAAAGATGTCTGATCAACTTGTAGGTGGGCGGCCACGTGATATTTTGATGTCCTGTGGGATCCAGTCGTTAACGGCTCTAGTCCAGCAGTAGTCTCCAAATCGCATTACATATAGGACTTACTATATGTGTCAAATGTGATTCTTAGCCTTATGCAGGCAGGGTCTACAGTCATTTCGTCAGCATGAAGACGCTCCAGAAGATGGACCTTCACCCACTTTCCCTTTAAAGGGGTGAAATCTCTAGGAGGTGGAATATATATCTTGGACATAGATTTGAAGAATCATCGTAGCTTTCCCTCTTACTCCCCACACCTCCCAGGCAATAAATTCATGGGAAGTAGTAAAACCAATAGCCTCAAGGCTACAAAAACTCACCTTGTGGACTCAGGAACTAAGGCCTGATAAGGCCTTTACCCTGAGACAGCACAGATCCAGAGAAGACTGGCCCTGCCAGCCCCTCTCTGAAAGAAGCTCAAGCAGGGTCTTCATCACTTCACTTGATCACTTGAATCCCGTTATTCATTGATTTGCTCGAGCGGGCACCAGTAACATTTCCATTGGACCTATCACGTGCCAATGTAGCCCAATGGCATCTGGTTGATTCAGGAATATGAAGAGCCTCAAACCGTTCCTTCAGGGTCTTTACAAGGAAGTCTGACCATCTTGTAGGTGGGCGGCCACGTGATCTTTTGACATCCCGTGGGATCCAGTCGGTAATGGCTCTAGTCCAGCGGTTGTCTCCAAATCGCATTACATGTCCAGCCCATCTGATTTTCGATGCCTTGGCAAACGAGACAGCGCCCATGATTCTGGAATAGTAACGGAGGTCAGAACTCCGGATTCCCTCTCTCACTTGAGTGAGGCATGAAATTCCAAGCATAGCTCTTTTCGATTCCTCTCTGGGAGACCCAAATAGCATTCTCATCCTGCTTTCGTAGGGCCCAGGTCTCTGAGGCGTATGTTAATGCAGGGAGAATGGTAGAGTCCAAGAGATGTGCCCGGAGCCGGAGGTTCTTCGTCCTTTTAGCTATTTCTTCGATGCCTTTGAAGGCATTTCATGCCGCTCTCTTCCTCCTGCGCAGCTCAGGTTTTAGGATGACCTAAAACCTTCATCATTCATCATGTTGATTTCTCGACCTAGGTACACATAACTGCTGCATTCAGAGATGTTTGTTCCATTGAGAGTGAATGGGGCCCTCAGGAACTAGTTCATTCTTCATGAACATTGTTTTCTTTAGATTCAGCTGTAGACCTATCTTTCCACATTCTCGGTTGAAGTCAGCCAGCATTTGTGCCGCTTGGCTAATGTTTAGTGTTATTAGAACAATGTCATCAGCGAAGTGGAGGTGGTATAGTTGTCGACCATCTATCTTCACTCCCATTCCTTCCCATTCTAATTGTCGCATGATGTTTTCGGAGGGTGGCTATGAAGAGTTTTTGGTGAAATGGTATCACCCTGTCAAACCCCCCTTTTCACATTAATGATCACTTCTTTGTAGAATGGTGAGATCCTGGTGGTGAATCCGTAATACAGCCTCACGAAGAATCTTGATGTATTGGGTTTGAACACCCTGTTTGGCTAGGGCTTCGAATACTGCTTCAGTCTCCACAGAATCAAAGTTTCTGTAAATCAATGAACGTGAAGCAGGGACTGAAGGCCAGAAAGAAATATCAAGTAGACCATCAACTTATTAACCACTCCCACTCGTCCCTTGACAACCACCTTAAAACAGACTCTTCCCTAGGCAGAAAGCACCATGGGCAGTGTGAAAGAACCATATAGAAGTCGATGTAAACAAACAAAGCCCATGTTCTGCCTGTGCCCATGGGATGCTGCCTAGCATATGTGTTGCAAACTTCTCCACTCTTGAGATGTGCGCTTTCTTTCATGTCTAATGCTGGAAAGTGTACTAGAGCTCTCTCCTGGTCTGTGGAATCCCTTGATCTCTCCTGAGCATGTTCTATCTCTCTTCTCTCTCTCTCTCTCTCTATCTATCTATCTATCTATCTATCTATCTATCTATCTATCTATCTATCTATCTATCTATCTATCTATCTATCTATCTATCTATCTATCTATCTATCTATCTATCTATCTATCTATCTATCTATCTATCTATCTTTGTCCCGCTGCTGTCTCTTTCTTTGTCTCTTTCCCTCTCTCTCTTCCTCAAAACTTGCAGAGAAAACTTGTTTTTTTTTATTTCAAAAAAATGTGTTCTAGCTGTAGCTGACATTTTAGAAAATAAAAAAAAATCAAATGGATATGAAAAGAATGTATCAGTGGGTAGGAATCTGAAAGAAGAAAAAGGAAGTGACATCTATTTTGTCTCAAGTTTTCACTTCCTTTTTCTTCTTGAGACAATTGAGACATCTATTTGTTTCAAGTTTTCTCAATTTTCTTTTTTAAATTGTTATTTCAGATACTAATATACCTGCATAGTAACAAAATAATAACAGCTTAAATTTGTAATTATGTAGAATGAGTCATAAGCCTGTTCTCTTTCATACAGATTAAAATATCTTAACATAGCATGCATCTCTCTAGGTACAAAAATATCCATTTATTTATTTGCTTGATGAAAAGATTAAGTTTGATCACTTTTAACTGAAATGACATTTATCTCCTGAGGAGCTAAAAAGTGCATTTTAAAAATGATTTCCCAAATAATGGAAGGCTAGTGATGTCAGATCTCAGAGGTTAGCAATTAGAAATCACAAAATATAGTTACAGTATTCTAACTTTTAAGGGTCAAATTTCATTGGGATAAAAAATGTTAATGCTGAAAGTTTAAAATAGACAGCATAGAAGTCTTAGAGCTTATGTGAAATTTTAAAATATTGTAAAGAGAATGACAACAAATAGGGTCTATGCAATTACAGATTCTGAATACAGCTTAAGTCTAATGCAATTTTTTATTGGTTTTTAAGTCAGATTCAATGGTGCCAGGGCTTAACCTTAGCTCTGTGCTCAAAGATCACTCATGGTAGTGCTCAGTGGCCCTGATCAGGGGCGAGATTGAATTCAGATCATGCAAGGCAAGTACGTTACTTGCTATATTATTTTTCCCCTTAATTTTTATTATACCACCGTGAGATATACAATTACAAGGATGTTCATAATTGATTCTCTGTCACACAGTGTTCCGATACCCATGCCCCCCACGAGTGCTCGATTTTCACTACCAATGTCCAAATACTGCATCCCACCCAACCCCAGCCTGCCCCTATAGCAGGCACCTATTTTTTCTACCTCTCTGTCTCTGCCTCTGTATTTCTCTCTCTTCTCTTATACTTTGTGGCATGCCTTACAGATATTAAAGGTTTATGATGTCTCTATGTGTATATTCAATAGAGAATTCTTGTGTGACATTATAATTCCCCATTCCCATTAACCTCCCCAGTTTGTTGCAACTAAAATGATCATTCACTATCACTATCACTATCTTCCCGTTCATCATCAATTTCCTCAAGTGGGCTCCAGTAACATATGTCCTGTCTCATGCTAGTAGGGCCCAAGGGCATCTGCACACTCCAGGAACAAAAAGAGCCTCAAACCATTATATTAGGTCATGGGAATGACTTAACATAATTGTTACTGGTATTTGGCATATCAAATATGACACGGGCAGCTTTCCAGGCTTGCTGTGCAGGTGGCATACTCTTGTAGTCACCTATAAATACAGCATTTATTGATGAAACATGCGGCAGTGCATAAATGTGAAAGATCCTGGGAAGGACCTGGTCCTAACTTCCATTATCGTTTAAGACTGTCCTGCAGCCGCTCTGTGGCCATGCACCAGTGCAGCTGTGGGTGTGGAATGCTCTCTTTTCTGGTGTATTGTTAGTAAGGATAAAGATTTTCTTGCCCTGATGGGTTCTTGAGAATTGTATTAAAAATTGCATACAAAACTCTGTAGATAAAAGTTAGAGTTTATTGTACAGATAAAGTAGGTGGATCTGGGTCTCTCCCCAGATGTCTACGCCTCTCCCAAGAATGTTACCAGTTATATCCTTGACATTGTCCTTTCCCGTAAACAAACTCCTTGTTTTGTCCCATGAAACCTACCTGTATACAATGGCCAGGTCCTAGTCCTACATCACTCTCAATATCCCATGTATGCTTTCCTCAGTCTCTGGCCTTGGCCACAGACCATGGGTGAAATACCTAGCTAAGCACCTTGTCACAACCTGGGCATCCAAATCCCTGCCTGAACCTGAGCTTTCCTGGATTTCTAAGTCTTGCCTGTATTCTGCCCCTCTCTAGAGCTATGCGGTCTGCCTATACTGGATAATGTCTCTGGACATGCAGCCCTATGTGATCCTATAGATCCAGGAAAAGAGGAGCGATAGCTTCCAGAGAAAGGTAATGTGTGGAACGAATACTCAGAGAGGATGAGAGAGAGAGAGACAGAGACAGAGACAGAGACAGAGACAGGGACAGAAAGAAACAGAGACAATGACAAAGAGAGGAGGAGAAGAGGCTAGAACTTCCTTTTATCTGCTGCCAGTTCCCAACCCCCAACCATCCCATTATTTATTCTGATTCCATGGGGGAACTTTAAGTGACCTGGTGTGCATTCCATTCCTGCTCTGTGTATTGTCTCTCTAGCCCTATGATCACTTGTATCACTTGTCTTCTATTGATCATGGATTTGCTCGAGTGAGCACCAGTAACATCTCCATACATCCTGTCACATGCTAGTGTAGCCCAAGGGCATCTGCTCACTCCAGGAACAAAAAAGAACCTCAAACCATTCCAATCTCGAGCAATTATTGATGAACCACATGGCACAATGTGGCCGCATGAGCCAGGCTGTGATCAGCTCTTCTGCTGGGTGGAGCTCTGACAAGAGGGGAGTCCGGATGTGGAAAATGGTGGCTCTCATAATGTGGGGGTTCCTCTGGCTTCTTACAAGGCTCTGCTGGGGTGGCGGACCAGCCGCTATGATAATGCTTATATAATGATGCCCATGAAAGCATTAATTCTTGTTTTACTCCTTACTTTAAGTTATTTTAAAAATGCTTTTCGCTTTAAATAACTTGGTTAAGTTTTATCATCTTATTTATTATGGCTATTTATTGTCACTAGTAAATTTTGGAATATTACTTATAATTAAAGATAATGTTAATAGCAAATGGGTGTAGAAATATTTGGCCAACCTCCTATGAGATAAAAAAAGATGGAAAATATTGTTTTGCTTAATGAATGAAACACTTCTCATATATTCTCACAATTTAGATTTCTCCCATATGCAATGAATTATAATACAGATCACTTCACTTGATCACTTGATATCCCGTTATTCATCGATTTGCTTGAGCAGGCGCCAGTAACATTTCCATTTGACCCTATCACGTGTCAATGTAGCCCAATGGCATTGGTTGCTTCAGGAATACCAAGAGCCTCAAACCGCTCCTTCAGGGTCTTGACGAAGAAGTCTGACCATCTTGTAGGTGGGCGGCCACGTGATGTTTTGACATCCGTAATGGCTCTAGTCCAATGGTCATCTCCAAATCACATTACATGTCCAGCCCATCTGATTTTCGATGCCTTGGCAAATGAGACAGAGTCTCTGACTCTGGAACAGTGATGGTGGTCGAAGCTCCGATTCCTTCTTTCACTTGAGTGAGGCGTGATATTCCAAGCATAGCTCTTTTGATTCCTCTTCGGGAGACCCGAATAGCATTTTCATCCTGCTTATGTAGGGCCCAGGTATCTGAGGCATATGTTAGTGCAGGGAGAATGGTGGTGTTGAAGAGATATGCCCGGAGATGGAGGTTCTTTGTCCTTTTTAGCTATTTCTTCTATGCCTTTGAAGGCATTCCATGCCGCTCTCTTCCTCCTGCACAGCTCAGGTTTTAGGTCGCTCATCATGTTGATTTCTCGACCTAGGTACACGTAACTGCTTCATTCAGAGATGTTTGTTCCATTGAGAGTGAATGGAGCCTCTGGAATTAGTTCATTTCTCATAAACATAGTTTTGTTGAGATTCACCTGTATACCTATCTTTCCACATTCTCGGTCAAAATGCTGGCTATAATACAGAACACTATAATATACAGTATTACTTTATGTATGGGACAATAGTTGCTGTGTTTAAAATCATTAAAATCTCAAATGTCAACTCAAGAAGGCTACACAAAATCCAATTTAATATACATGACATACTATATGCTTCTATAATTTTCATGAGTTTATAGCAAAATAGAGCTAACATTCATACCTATTGTAACTGATAAGTGATTTCTCTGCTCTTATAGTAAAATGCTCCATAATCAATTTGTCTTCCATTTTTGTTGTCTAGTAAAGTAGTAAATTAATATGTATACTCTAAATATAATATGAAATGAACGAACAGTTGATTTATCTTAGATATACAACAGTTTTATATACCATAAATAAAATTAAACATGGATGATAAATTAGTGTCTCAGTCTTATACTTGTAATTTTTGAAATTATGTTAAGGCATTATAAACCTTGTGGTTGAAACAGTTTTAAAAAGCTTAATACAGAGGCAGAGTGATAGTACAATACTAGGATGTTTACCCTGCATAGGGCCCATGTGGTCCCCTTAGCACTCCCAGGTGAAATTCCTGAATGCAGAGCCAGCATATTGAGCATTGATCAGTATGCTCATTGTGAGCATTGCCCCTAAGCATTGTTGTGTCTTCCCCAAACATCACAGTGCTTAATCTATTAATCTTCTATAATGTTATATAAGCTAGTGGCTCACCACTAATTAAGCTTATCGCTTTAGTGAAACAAGAACTATAAATGGGTTCATTCAGAAATAGGTAAAATAAAAGCATATCTCTGCCTGTAACCAATTTTGTTTTCTCGTTTAATTCATCATTATTTTAACCAAAACATGATTCTTTGATGTTTCATTAACTAATAGTCTGTTTATAATTTTACATAATCAAAATCAGGACTAGACCTGAGGTACTAGTAAAAACACTAAAAGACTGCTTAAAGGGAGAAGAGCATATTGTATCACTGATTTTTGTTTTATTTTGTTTGAGAATTTCTTATATTTTATCTGTATTTTGGTAATAGCATGTATGTCATTGAAGTTCTTTATTCACCATTTTTCTTTGGCTTAGTTTCATCTATCCAAGAACATAAGCGTTAAGTTCATAAAAATAACATCTTTTATTCAGTGGTGGAAATTATCATAAGGACTTTCTGTGGCTGCCCAACTAGTGAAGTGAAACCAATTTTGCTCTTCAATTACACAGATGCTGGAAAATCATTAAGAAAAGAAAGTGAGGAAAATAACGCATGATTACTAAATCATTGTATAACCTAGGGTCAAATCAACTTAAACCCTCCAGGCTTCTGTTTCACATCTGAAAACTAAGAGATTTGTACTTCAGCACTGACAGAAGGCCCTGCTCTCTATGTGTTTTGTATCTGACCACAAGAAAGTCTCGCCTACTTCATAAAGCCCCTTATACCTGGATTTCCTCCCAGAACAAGTAATAGTGTTTATCAGTTTGTCCCTCTGCCCTTCAGGGAACTCTTGAATCCCCTAATGTCACTGCTGCTTCTCAGCTATATGAAAGGAGCTTTTTAATTTTCAGCTTCAAAAGCTTCCTCTGGGAGTATTTTCAGAAAATTCCTTCCCTGCTTCCTTGGAAGTTGGTATTACAGATGTATATATAAAACTAGGAAAGTTTAAAACATAAAATATTTCAGAGGACTTCTTAGACAGAGGCTGAACGGAGAAGAAAGTTTTTAGTTTTGATACATCAAAGTTTTTTGTGTGTGTGTGTGTGCATTTTATATGACACATTTACTGCATACTGAACCAAGTAAATTACTCTAAAACTAACACATACACACATTCACACACATGTGCACACACACAAACATACCAAAAGGAAATTATCTTTAAAAAATGTATTTGTTGGACCAGAAAGACAGTACAACAGGTAAGCGTTTACACATAAACCAACCCAGATGCGACCCCTGCAACCCTTTCTCTGAGCCCAGAGTAAGGAGTAAGCCCTAAGCATTGACATATGTGATACACCCAGGTGTGGAAGAAAAAAATAAATGTTCAAGTTAACAAAAACCTGGAAATACTAGCTTTCTCTTATTGTGCCTTTGGAGTCATTAATCAAAGAAAGTTAAAACCCATTACTTTACCTATATATTCTTTAAGGACAAACATCCCTTTAAAATGTCCTTTAAATGTCTTAGATTAGGTAACTACAAAGATTATTGTCTTTTTTTAATTGAGTCAGTTACAAAGATACATTTACAAAGCTGTTCTTGCTGGGTTTCTGTGGTACAATGTTCCTACACCCATCTATCCACCAATGTACATTTTTGTTTTGCACCAGCAATGACCCCAGTTTGCCTCCCACCCTCAGCCCCAGCCTGCCCCTATAGCAGGCACTTTTGTCCTCTCTGAATCTCTCTAGGTCTCTGTCTCTGTCTCTCTTTATCTCTTTATCTCTTTCTTTCTTTATCTTTCTCTCTCTCTCTTCTCCTCCCAGAGTCTCTCCTTTAGAGCATTATGGACAAATAGCATTGCTAACCCCATTAGGTACCATGATATCTGTTCTTTGACAAAAACATTATGAAAAATGATTTTCTGTTCTAGACTGTGTGTCGCCTCACCAGAAGGTACCTAACAGATATTTTTCTCCAAAGAAATATATCATAGGAAACATTCATTAAATTCCATCAATAGTCATATTTAAGTTCCTACACAGAATTGTTTGGAAACAAGATCTAAAATATTTGTGGCAGAACTCTCTGTGGCAAAAATAGAAAATGATGCCATCTTGATGTAGGAAAATAATACAAAACACAAACTGGATTTGCTGTCAGAGTTAAATTCAAATCCCTAGTTTACCACATATAAGCTATGTAATCCTTGGTTAAAATAGCTCTCCTTTCTAAAATTCCATTACTTGTCAATGTGATAAGTAAGTGTTTTCATTTCTTTCGGCTGGGAAGGTGTCAAACCCGGCAATATACGGGGTTACTCTTGGTTCTGCTCTCAGGAATTACTCCTAGCAGTGGTTGGGGGAACCATATGTGATGCCAGGGATCCAAACCAGGTTAAACACCCTACCTGCTGTACTATTATTGCTCCAGCCCCGGGTGTTTTCATTTCTATAAAGAAACAGAGTTTGAACAAAATCGTATATGTTCTTCTTTTGGAAAAATGGCTACAGTTAAAGTTAATTACCATTCTTTCCAACATTCCTAAGCACATGACTCTACTGAACCATACATGGTCAAAGACATGCAGAAATAGACTAAGGAGTTTACATTTTAAAGTGGGGAGGAGAAAGAACAAGTACAGAGGTGATGACTGCCTGCCTTAAGTAGGAAAGTAAATGTAACTCTATGACCCATAGATTATTAAAGAGTCATTTCCATTTATTCTATTGTTAATTCAACAGTCAGCTGTACAATCAATACTTATTTCACTTTTATTTGTTGTAGTTTATTTAATTACTGTTTATATTTGTATTTAGTACTTTTTAAAAATAAGTGTTTTGAGCAATAAATTTTTTTAGATTTTTAAAGTTTAAAATTCTTTCCTCACTTTTCTAGAAATACTAAATCAGGCCATTGGCAAAGAGCCTACAATCTAAAGATCCGTTTTCATTTTCTTCCCATAGAAATCAAGTGTGTGTGTGTGTGGGGGGGGATAAGTTTCATTATTTTCATTAAATTTACTGAATGAAATGTGTTAAAAATTCTCATCACTTCCCGTCTTCTCTGACCTCCCCATTCTTTAGCCATATACATGCACTGGAAGTTTAATTCTGATTGCTCATTGCTCCTGTTTCATCCAAGAATAAATCTCTACCTGAATGTTTATTCCTTAACACTACAAAATAGTAGAGCTATAATAGACAGGGAAAGTGGTGTATCCAAGGAGTAGAGATAGGCAGATGCAGAAAATCTAATAGTTTGTAGCAAAAGAGATAAAAATGACTGTATGAGAGAGGAGCCAAAATGGACAAAACCTTATTAGGGTGGGGTAGCTATAAAGTTGATTTTTTTAAAAAATGAGTAAGAAATATGCATATCTTTGTAAACAAAGGAGATAGATGTCCGTTAAGTGATGCAAATGCTTTGTGTAAAACAAAAATCAGAGAGATGGAAAAGGAAGTTTAAAAAAATGACTGTTTGCCTTGTATACAGAAGTCCTCATTCCTATTCCCAAATATGGTCCCCTGAGCACCAGTGTAAGTGATCACTGAGCACAAAGTGAGGTGTAAGCCCTCAGTCACACTGGATGTGACCATAAAACTAATCAATCAATAAGACAAGGCATTACTCAGAATAATTGCAGACAAAATTAAAAAAAATGTGTTGTTTTAGATAAATGTTGTCACATGCATGGAGGGGCCTAATAAAGAAACAAGACGCATAAGAACTAAATACAATGTGTAAGGTGCATGATACTCTCTATGGAGTATAACAAAAGAGAGTAGACAGAAGTAATTTTTTTTTAAGTTTATTAGCACTATTTATATTCTCTAAATTTCCCCATTTTTTTCTCCTGTACTGGGTTCCTTTGTGGATGATTTGTCTTCCTGAACTAGAGATGATGTACTTTTGATGAGTACAGCTAAGAAAGGTTAACCCCCATTTTTAAAAAAGTAGCACTTTTGAGAACTAATTCATCTATTTATCTTCCTATATTGATTTTTTCCAAAAAATAACTTTGTCATACCACAGAGAAGCTTCTTATAAGCAGAGTCAAAATGATTTCTGTGTAAATCTTTGACTGTCACCTTGGGTTTTAAAACGCTGACACTACTAGCATATTTTTCAAATCCTTAAAAAACTTTTTATTTTATTTTATATATGTCTCGATGTTAAGACCTCACTTTGACAAGATAAGCATTTCCATCTATTCTTCGCTCAGCTCAAAGCAGATTGCCAGGTTCAATTTCCTTTGTGAATTAAAAGATCAGGAGGAAAGTGTTTAGTGTTTCTTATGCCCTTAGGGAGACTCTCCTTAAGGTGGTGTTATCAGACATTAACAGTTCCGGTTATGGAAATCACTGGAATTTATTTTACTGACAGGTAATTGACCCACACATTCTAGGATGCTATGTCTGGAAAAGCCACACAAGATCACAGGCAAAAGAATAAGTCCTTTGCTGTACATTGCCTTGTCTCCCTCCTGAAAAAAAAATAGACCTTTGTTATGATGCCCTCAAGGGCAGAAGGGACTGTGTCACTGCACCATATACAGGAATCAGCTACAGTGACCAGAACATTTTACCCACTGTTTCCCATAATATGTTCTTATAAATCTAAGTCAGTAAGAAGTAATGTCTATTAAGTAAAAAATTCCATTGAATAAAAATTATTTGAGGATATTACTAGTCACAATTAAAGACTATTGTAAGACATCTCAGCAAATTCAAGATATTGATCATAACTAAATCTCCAAAAGTCAAGATAAGACTATAATCACTGTCACTGTCACTGTCTTCCCGTTCATCATCAGTTTACTCGAGAGGGCACCAGTAACATCTCCATATGTCCTGTCTCATGCAAGTAGAGCCCAAGGGCACCTGCTTGCTCCAGGAACATAAAGAGCCTCAAACCATTCCATCAGGTCATGGGAATGAGGTCTATAATTGCTACTGGTACTTGGCATATCAAATACGACACGGGTAGCTTGCCAGGCTCTGCCATGCGGGTAGCATACTCTTGTAGTCATCTCTAAATCCAGCATTTATTGATGAACCAGTGAGCCGGGCTGTGATAGGCTGGTCTGCTGGGTGGAGTTCTGACGAGGGGGAAGTCTGGATGTGGAAAATGGAGGCCCTCACTGGAGTGGGGGGTCGTCTGGCTTGCTGTGAGGCTCTGCTGGGGTGGTGGGCCAGGGCTAGAATCCACCATCCCTTCTGGGCGCCTCATGAGCGCCTAGGCACAGGGAGAGCCAGTAGCAGCTCTGCCCCATGTCTGCGCAGTCTCTGGATCAGCATACCTGAGCTGGATTTAAAAAAGACTGCTGCAGGGTGGATCTCAATGAGCCGGGCTGTGATAGGCTGGTCTGCTGGGTGAGTTCTGAGGAGGGGGAACCGGATGTAGAAAATGGAGGCCCTCATGGAGTGGGGGGTCATCTGGCTTGTTGCGAGGCTCTGCTGGGGTGGCTGGCCAGGGCTAGAACCTGCCATCCGTCCCGGGAGCCTCTTGAGTGACTGGGCACAGGGAGAGCCAGTAGCAGCTCTACCCCATGTCTGTGAGTCTCACAGACATGTGTCTGTGAGTCTCAGAATTAATAATGTAATTCTGAGTTTATATTTTTAAGAAATATATCACTTTTTAAAATAGATTATATTACTATATTAAAATAGAAGATATATATTCCATATCCTCAGGATTTTCCAATGGTGCTCTGTATGAAAATCACATATATGTGGTACCACAGCTTCACAGGTAATCTCTGACACTCACCTTCCGCTTCACATGAACTGCTGCACCATTCCTAACTAACACATTGAAATGATCAAATTATAGCCCTTCTGTATTTAAAGTGATTTTTGAGTGAGTGTGAATATGAGGCAGTGAGGTATTACACTGGGGAAGAAACTTAATGCTTGCCTTGCATATGGCTGATGAGATTAACTTCCTAGCACCACATATAGTTCCCTAAGCACCCCATTGTGACCCCTAAATAGAGATCCTGGAGTAAGTCTTGAGCACTGCTGCATGGCCCAAAAGCAAGTAAACCCATTAATAAATGAAAAGTACAACATCCCAGGATATTGACTTTAGTGATGTCTTCAGGATTTAACACAAATGGTGAGGGAAATATAAAAAACTTAACAAAGGGCAGAACATCAAGCTAAACAACTTTTGTGAATATGTGAGACTAAAATTAAAATTCAAGAATATACTTCTGAATGAGTAAATATTCATTTACCATAATCTGGAGAAAAACAATATATATATATATATATATATATATATATATATATATATATATATACCATATAAAGGACTTATAAATATCAACAACTTAACAAGTCCCTCATAGATGAGATGAGCTCAAGAGATGCTTGAACAAATATTATATCCTGTAACACTGTCACTGTATCACTGTCTTCCTGTTGTTCATCGATTTGCTCGAGCGGGCACCAGTAATATCCCCATACGTCCTGTCACAAGAAAGTGTATTCAAAGAGCATTTGCTTGCTCCAGGGACAGGAAGAGCCTCAAACCATACAGATGGGCAAAAAACACATCAGGAAATATTCATTATTGCTTATACCAATAGAGATAGCAATCAAAGTGGAAATTGAATATTGCCTCAGAACTGTATGAATGACCTGTTTCTAAAAGGCCAGAATCAGAAAGTGTTGATTAGACTCAGAAAAAATAAACTTCTTACACTGTTGGTGTGAAATGTACATTGATTCACCATCTGTAACAAAAAGTATGGAGAGGTCTGCAAAATTTAAAAACAAAAAAAAATCTGCCATATAATCTGTTAATTTTACTTTAGATAACTATATAAAGAATACATAAATAGGGGGCGGGAGTGATGGCACAGCTGGTAGGGCGCTTGCCTTGTATACGGCTGACTTGAGTTTCATCCCCGACATCCCATATGGTTCCCCCAAGTACCACCAGAAGTGATTCCTGAGTGAAGAGCCAGGAGCATTGCTGGATATGACCCAAAACAAAACAAAACAAACAACAACAACAAAAAACTCCTGAGCATTGCTGGGTGTGACCCAAAACAAAAAAAAAATACAGAAACAATAATTCAAGGATACTTGCACATTGAAATCTATGAGCATTGCAGCACTATCTAAGTTATGCAATTTAAAGAAAGTAACCCATAAATAAGTCTACAGGTAGATGAACACAAAGAGATGATATAGTAAATGTAAACAAAGAAGGACATCTCATTACAAAAAAGATAAACTCTTATTCTTTGTGACAATGTTTCTAGACTAGTGAAGAACATGTTAGTAAAATAAGCCAAAAGGAAAAATATTAATATTTTTATCTCACTCACATGTGGCAAAAAGCAAGGCAGAGGAACAAAAACATTTGAAGCAAGGCAATGAATATGTAAAGCCAAGCAAATAAAACCCTAGGACTCTGCAGAAAAGGTGGAGCTATATTTAAGGGAAAAAGTGATGCAATGAACTGCAATGGAGGATATTGGTACTTTAGTATTGGTTTGGGTATGGTAACATATTTTAAAGAGTGTAATATTTTCCCATAAAACATATGTGCCACATTAACCAATATTACCTCAATAAAAATTAAATAAAAGGACAAGATAAAGATAGGGAAATATATATAAAATACTTTTAGCTGAAATAAATTTCTCACTTGTCTATATTATAGCTCAATTAAAAACAAAGATTATTTATAAAGTTGGCAAAAAAATTTGAACAGATACATCGAGGTTGTTTTTGCATACATATTTAATGAGCATTTATATAAATGCTCTTTATCATTTTTCAAATGTTACCAAAAGTTAGCACTAAAAATATGGCTCATTATAGTTCATATAACAGTTAAGTCAAAAAGCTAACACCATAAAGTGTTGTCAAGGATGTGAAAGAATTCTTACATACTGCTAATAGGAATGTAAAATGATAAAACCATTTAGAAAATGAATTGAATTGGCATTATCCTGTGAAAGTTATCAGACATATCATCCAGCACAGAAAAACCACTCTTAGATAAGTAGCCAAGATAGATAAAAACTTATAACCCAAGAATACTTGAACATAGATGCTTGTTTCTGTAACAATAGCTATGAACCAAAGAGAAAATATGAGTACTCATGCCATATATATAGAATTCTGAAGTGTTTAAAAGTTATTGTAGCAAAATGAACGTGTGTGATTTCCTAGTACTAGTAAAAGAGGTTGAGGAAAGGTCATGAAAAAGTCTTATTATGGTGATAATTGCAGGCATGAACATTTTTCAAAGTTAATTGAACTTATTACTTGAAGTACATTTCATTTATATAGACTATATCACAATAAAGATTATTAAAAGGAGAAATTAAAAGGGGAGGAAAAAAAGGAAAATAATAGGAGAACTTCTGCCCATGCCTGACCAAGTTCTATTAACAGAGGGAAGCTATTTTTCTAGTCTATTCAAAAGATTAACCTGTGCCTCCCACATGGTCTTCCTTGATACAGTTTTTGGAAGGCATTGTTTCACAGGTAAAGGTTTATAGTATAGATCCAGCATTGCATATAAGTGGTGGAATTGTCCCCTGCTGGGAGGGTGATGAGGGTTAGAAGCTTTAGACTACAGCACAGACAATATGTCACTCAGCATGGCGCCCAAAAAACAAATCTTTTGCAAAATGGAAGAACAGGTGCTGTGACAGGAATGAGAAAGGGCACAGTGACAAGTGTGTGACTTGAGAGCAAGAGGCCAGTTGTGTTGGCTCTGATGCAAGTTACTGTCATTTATGCATCAGCTGAAACTGAGGTCATGTCCTCTTAGTGAGAATGTCACATCAAAATGAATGGATACATATTATACAGATCAAGATAAAGTACAGAAAATTTCATAAAATTTATCTAACATCTGACAAGTTGTATATTGATCTGTACTTTATAGATTCCTGATCTTCAAAGGGATTACTAATTATAGAATGTTCTTTCTTTTTCAATGAGGATCAGTAAAGAAGACACTGATGATTCAAATACAATGTCAATAGTATTTGTCAATGTCTCTCATGCATATGATACATTGTACAAGGACTTGTCAAATGTAATGTTATGGTAATCAGAAACTGACTACATTCTTTCCTTCCTCAGCCTCAGTGTGGCTTCTTGTCTCAAGTCATTAATGTAGGCTCTGGAGTAGTCCAGGAAACTTGTCTGCTAGTTTTGCACCTGGAGTCAAAGAACCACTTGACCAATATAAAGGAGCTAGAATGGAAAGTCTAGAGGTGGAAACTAATAGATTTTACCTAGATTTTAATAAGAATCAATGTTGTTCCATCTTGACTATTAGTTTTCAAAAGAAAGGTCAAAAATTCTATGAAAATATTGTACCTACTTCACAAAACATACGGTTCCTACAGGGGAAATGCATAGGGAAGTTCCAGAAATATCTCACATCATTTCAAATGATAGTTATAAGAGATACAAGAATCATGTACAATTCTTGACCAATCATGAAAATTTTAGAGATAAGGCAATATTAACTCTGGAAAATTAAATTTGATTAATTGCCCAACAGGGCTGTTTTGCTCGAGCAAATCGATGAATACGGGATGTCAAGTGTCAAGTGTCAATTTCCCAACAGGGCTGTTGGGTTCTGAGCTGGTAGCCTTAGGGTCCAGCTTTTTCCCATTACAAGACGCTAAGGGCAGTACCCAGAAATGGACCCTTCCCATATGGTTACACCCAAAACATCTGTGCATTCCAGCTAAGGAGAGGCAGAATATGCCTGGTCTTCTAACCTCCGATCACAGGAATATGTAAATCAAATATCATTATCTTGCAAATGTTACCTTGAAATGCTAAATTTGTAATTGTCATATGTTGTGAAGATTGTTATCTGTTATAATGACCCAGGAGCTTACAAATGCCCTGTGATGTGTTCTTGTAACCCCTCCACACAAATATTGTCCAAAAGACTTAATCTGTAAATGAAGTGCTGCTCTCCAGAACTCCCCAACTGCTTCAGTGTCCTTTCTTTCTTTCTTTCTTTCTTTCTTTTCTTTCTTTCTTTCTTTCTTTCTTTCTTTCTTTCTTTCTTTCTTTTCTTTCTTTCTTTCTTTCTTTCTTTCTTTCTTTCTTTCTTTCTTTCTTTCTTTCTTTCTTTCTTCTTTCTTTCTTTCTTTCTTTCTTTCTTTCTTTCTTTCTTTCTTTCTTTCTTTCTTTCTTTCTTTCTTTCTTCTTTTTCTTTCCTTCCTTCCTTTCTTCCTTCCTTCCCTTCCTTCCTTTCCTTTCCTTTCCTTCCTTCTTTCTTCCTTCCTTCCTTCCTTCCTTCCTTCCTTCCTTCCTTCCTTCCTTCCTTCCTTCCTTCCTTCCTTCCTTCCTTCCTTCCTTCCTTCCTTCCTTCCTTCCTTCCTTCCTTCCTTCCTTCCTTCCTTCCTTCCTTCCTTCCTTCCTTCCTTCCTTCCTTCCTTCCTTTTTCTCTCAGTAGCAGCTGCAAGGCAGATTTTCTCCCAAGTCCATCCCTCTCCTTTTTCTGCAGGAATGAAGTCCGGCAAGACCTAGGTCTTCCTCATTTCTGCCAGGGGTTGCTGACCAGGGCCCCCTGACACAGGGCATTTTGTTTAAAGTCTCCATCATTCGCTAGCTATTTTCATATATTGATGTTAATGGCTCGATAGTAAATGTATACAAAGTTTGTTTCTTGGGCACATACTAAGTTCTATTTTCTCATTTTTGTTATGGAGTGAATTGTTCTGTTAATAATAAATTTTCCTTCCTTTTTGTTACATTTCTCATAGTTATTTCATACTTATATGATCAGGATGGTCTTTGTAATAGAATAAGTGTTGCTAGAATTCACTGTGAGTATACAATTATTTTTCTAAGAGTTTTAATATCATTAAGTATAAATATAATGCCCTACATAAAGCAAAGAAAATTATATTAACATTTGTGGCTTAATGTAAAAATTCATTTAACATAAGACTAATGAATATGATTCTTATAATCCCACAATTGTCCTTTAAATTTGCTATGCTTAAGAAATTTACAGAGTAACAGCTTTCCTAAAGTTAGACCAGAGTAGTGGCATCCTTTCCACTCATTATGATTATCACGATCACGATCTTCCCGTTGATCATCTATTTGCTAGAGCGGGCACCAGTAATATCTCTATATGTCCTGTCTCATGCCAGTAGAGCCAGGGGCATCGGCTTTGCTAAAGGAACATAAAGAGCCTCAAACCATTATATTAGGTCATGGGAATGACCTAATATAATTGTTACTGGAATTTGGCATATCATATACAACACGAGAAGCTTGCCAGGCTTGTCGAGTGGGAGGCAAACTCTTTTAAACACCTCCAAATAAAGCATTTATTGATGAACCGCACGGCCACAAGCGGCCGCATGAGCCGGGCTGTGATGGGCTGGTCTGCTGGGTGGAGTTCTGACAAGAGGGAAAGTCCAGAAGTGGAAAATGGCGGCGCCCGTGGAGTGAGGAGGGGTGGTCTGGCTTGTTGTGAGGCTCTGCCGAGGTGGTGGGCCAGGGCTAGAACCCGCCATGCCTCCCGACTGCCTCATGAACGGCTGTGCACAGGGAGAGCAAGGAACAGCTCTGCCCCATGTGTGAGAATCTCTGGACCAGCATACATGGGCCGGATTGAGAAAAAAAGCTGCGCAGGGGTGGGTGTCGGTGATCTGGGGTGTGATGGGCTGGTCTGCTGGGTGGAGTTCTGATGAGAGGGAAGTCCAGAAGTGGAAAATGGTGGCGCCCGTGGAGTGAGGAGCGGTGGTCTGGCTTGTTGTGAGGCTCTGTTTTACTAGAACAATGTTTTTTTTTTAATTTTTTTTTTTTTTACAATTACAAAGATATACAATTAAAAAGTTCATATTTGGGTTTTGGTCATACAGTGTTCCAAGGATGGGAGGTCAAGAGTCATTAAATCAGGGTGATTTTTTTTTTATAGTTCACGTGTCCTTCCTGATGCAGGTGGGCCTCATGGGTGGCTATGTGAGGCCGGAAGGGGAGAGAGATGGTTCCTTTCTCCCCAGCCGCCTCTGCCACCCGGGACCCGCTGGGCAGATTTAGGATTGATAAAGTCTGCGATGAGCCTCTACACGGCATGGGCCTGAGCTCCACCAGCCCCACGAGTTGGCCGTCAAACCACCTGATGTCCGCTTGTTCTCTAGGCACGGGAGTTGATCCCTACCACCCGAGATTTTTTTGGGAGCCACGGACTCAGCCTGGAGCAAGGAATTGCTCTTTGCAGGAAAGGAAAGTCAGTTCTAGGCCTTACCCAGGGTTGCTTCAGGGTTCTTGTCTTCCTCGCATAAAAAGAATTTTCACGAGTCAAGGAGCAGTGAAGTTTTACAGACTTTATTAAGGAGAGTTTTAGGAAAGGGAAGGAGGAGGGAAGTAAGAGAGAGAGTGCACATCTCAAGAGGGGAGATGTGGGCAACACACGTGCTCTGCACCACATGTGCTCAGTCACATGCACTCAGGCAACATGTGTGTCCATGCAGCCTTGGTCAGGACGGCTTTTATAGATTTCTCCCCAACCTACTCCCATATGGGGCTTCAACCCTAGTTTGCTAGGGCCGTTTCAAGGGGATTAGACTTTGGGAGTGGTCTTCTTTGAAAATCTCCTTTTCTAGACCTCTGTTCCTGCTGGGTCTTCTGTCCTGGAATGTAACCAGATTAGGGGCCAGGCTGAGACAGGTTGATCCAGATTCCTTAGGGTCTACTGAGGGTCTTATCAAGTCTTGGTTCCGGTTTGCAAACAGGTGAATCTGAACAACCTTAGGGTGAAAATTCATTGCCTTGGAGACCCACTGTCTGACTGCCTCTATCATTCCCAATTCTTGGAGTTATGACTTATATAGAGAAGAAATATATATATACAAAAAAAATTCCACACAATTCATTTTAATATGTATCTTCAATACCCAAGATTAATTTTTTCCATTGACAAATTCAGAAGCACTATATTAGATTGTTTTACCTATTCATTAAAAGACATTTTTTAAACAATGAGCTAAAAGATCTTATTTAAGCTAAGTTCTAAGTAAAAAGAAACCAGTTGGTTTTTTTTTTTGAGGACTATATTTGTGTCAGTCACTGAAACACCTATTGTTTCCTGGAGCTGGGAGGCAGAAGGCAGGAGAGGCGAAACTGTAACAATGACTTGTATGAAATATCTTAAATTTAATTTCTTCAAGTTGAACTTAGAAAATTAAACAGAATTCATTGATTATAACAAATTCATGATAAGTTGTCCCCAAAATCACTCATGTAAAAGATAGTTCCCTAAATGGTCATATTTTGCAACGTGGTGTGTTACAATAAGAATATATTATCTGACTTGCAGACCTGGACATGGTTTTCTCAGAAATTTTCTTTCAGAACATAAGTGTCCCATAAGCCAAAGACTTACTTAAATCTGTTAGAACCTAGAAGCAAAATCTAGAAAATATTCAAGAAATCCAGTATTTATGAATTCGCTAATAGAGTTTAACATGAAAATACATTTGAAATAATTATTATATTCATGTGGAATATACTTCATTTTCTCTAAGTAGAAAATGTGATGTAATAGTTAATTCTCTTAAGTATAATTAATAGAACCTTACTTTAGATTATGAGAAAATGAGAAATTTAAATTAGTTGCATATATTTTTATAGAGCAGAAGTTGTAAACCAGCAAAAATAAGCAGATCTCATGTGGCTATGGAATGTTTATTCAGTATTTTATGCAGTTTAAATTATGAAATAACTAGCACACCTCACTGTATCAGTTGAATAGGACAATGATCTTATTCACATGCATTGCAAAAATGATTGCCACAATAGGTTAAGTTGACAATCATCCTCTCGTGTAGACATAATTCTAAAAGTAAAAGAAATAAAAAGGAAAAACTATTCTTGTAATGAGAACTCAGGATTTACTCTGAATTTTCTTGAATTTTCCTGTATGACATGCAACAGTGTTAACTAGCCTTCATTTTCTACATTATGGTACACTTATTTATTTTATAACTAGAAGACTCTTTTTAACTAACTTTGTCCTACTAATTTATTTTTTCACAGTTGTTTCTAAAATTTTATTCATGAGCATTTATATATACCTCCTTGTAATAGAATAATTTCCAAAAAGTACCACAAACCTAATCATATTTAAAAAAAACAACAGTTCCTTGATATCAAATATCTCATCAACATCTCATAAAGATAGTACACTGAGGTTTTAGAAAGGATCTTTAGATTCTCAGATGTTGGAATTGGTTAGTATATATATTTTTGTTTCCCTGGGTTTATACATCCTTCCTCCAATTCTATTTATTTCCTTGCAATTATTTGACAAAAAAAAAACAACATGTTGGTCCTGTAGTTCCCTACAGGTTGGATTGTGTTGATTGCATCCCCGTGGTGTAGTTTAACAAGTTCTTGTGTTCTTGGTGTCCTTGTAAATTGGGAGCCAGATCTAGAAGTTACATTGTGTTCACATTCAATTTATTTATTTATAGGGATGATGCATGGGCAGCAAAATGGACTTCCATCATCTCTGGCATTGTGATGTTTACTGATTGATGTTCATGTTTAACCTTGATACCCTAAGATTTTCATAGTAGTTATGCATTTTCATATTAATTATACATATATTGTATGTGTGTGTGTGCAGGTGTGTGTGTAATTTGTTTGGAACAAAATCCTTGTGTTGTGTAAAAACTCAGCTAAGAGCTAAATAATAGCAACCAACTTCAGATAATTTTATCCTAATATGTCCTCACAAACCAACTCCCAACCCTTTACACACAGATCCAGTTTAAATATATGTCACATAATTTATCTTGCAGGAATTTAAATTTGCAACATTCTATGCAGAACTTTTCACTTGAACAGAAGCAAAAGAGACTTGAAATTCTTTTTTTAATTAAATGAATTAAGCAGAAAAACAATTTGAGTAAAACCACAAAGACAAAAGATACTGAGAGGATGTTTGTATAAAATAATAAAGTTATTTATGGTGGCAACAGTAGCAGTAATAAAAACATACAGTTCATAAGAAATGTGATGTATATTCACAGGATTTGAGGCCGAATATGTGCCATGTCATAATGTATCACTGTCACTGTCTTCCCCTTCATCATCGATTTGCTCAAGTGATACTAACGTTAATAAGTTCTTATCAGAACTTATTAATGTTAGTATCACTAAAGTTGGTATGTCATAATGATAATTTAAAAATCCCTTAGACATTGCTTAGCAAAAACCCAGGGGAAGACTGTGCACATCCAGCAGTACTCAGGGCTAACTCCTGGCCTTATACTCAGGTATCACTCCTGGTGGAGCTTGGGGCTTGGGGCTGGAGGTGGGGGAAACCATGTGTAGTGACAGGGATGGACAAAACCCAAATCAGCTGCATGCAAGAAAGACTGAACCCCAGTTCCAAAGATGGAAATATTTTATGGAAAATCAGAATAACCTCAGAGCATCACAGGGCTGACTCCTCCAAAAGAAAAGAAGATAAGAAGGAAGAAAGCAAGGGAGGGAGGAAGAGGGAGAGATTGAGAGAGACAGAGAAGGCAGGAAGGCAGAGAGAAAGAAAGGACGGAAGGAAGAAAGGAAGGAAGGAAGGAAGAAAGGAAGGAAGGAAGGAAGGAAGGAAGGAAGGAAGGAAGGAAGGAAGGAAGGAAGGAAGGAAGGAAGGAAGGAAGGATAGAAAGGGAGGGCAAACAAACAAATGCGTAAATACTATTTAGAACATTGAGATCCAGAAAAGAGAATATTGCCCTCTGCCCTGAGTATACTTGTGGCAAACTACCAATAGGGAAGGACCATTATGACAATAATAATTGGAACAAGAACTGGGTGCTGAAAGTAGGTAATGAGATATCATGTAAGCTTTCAGTACTGGTGTTGTAAACCATAATACCCAAAAGGACAGAGAGAAACAGAGAGAGAGAGAGAGAGAGAGAGAGAGAGAGAGAGAGAGAGATGAAAAGTATCTGCAACAGAGTCAGATGGTGGGGTACGGCCAGGAGGGAAACTGGTGAGATGTTTCAAGGGACCAGTGTTGGAACACTATATGACTGAAACCCAATCATGAGCAACTTTTTATTCATATAAACAAACAAACAAATAAATAAATATTTTTTTAAAAGAAAAGTATTCTTCAGTTTGGTTACTCATGATGGTCAAATCACTTGATCACTTGAATCCCGTTATTCATCGATTTGCTAGAGCGGGCGCCAGTAATATTTCCATTTCACCCTATCATGTACCAGTGTAGCCCAATGGCATCTGGTTGCTTCAGGAATACAAAGAGCCTCAAACTGTTCGTTCAGGGTCTTGATGAAGAAGTCTGACCATCTTGTAGGTGGGTGGCCACGTGATCTTTTGATGGTTAAATAGTAAAATAATTTTAAAGGCTATAAACATTTTTCTACAGTCTTCATTAATTTGGTTTGTATTTCAACTTCACTCTGAATAATCAAAATTACTCTTTGAGCCTAACTAATAGCACTCTTCTATTATTTATTCATTTATTTGTTTGTTTTTCGGTCCTCCCAAATGGCTTTCCAAGAGACCCAAGGGTCCTTCCTGATGGTTCAGCCAACTGAGCCAGTGGTTCAAATACTAAGGCCCAATGATGCTGTGTCTTTAGACCCTGAAATGCCACAATAACTTGGGCTTCCCAGAGTGCTCACAGTTTTCAGAACTAAACCTGTTGATGTTTAGGGAACCATGTAGTACGAGGGATCTAACCAAAATTGGCCACATTTAAGTTGTACACCTTAATTACTATACTATACCTCCAACCCCATAATTTCTTCATTTAAAGAAAATGTTATATTTTCCATTATGTGGATTTTAAGGGTAAAAAAATTGAAAAATAAATTGTTATCAACTATGTATTTTATGTAGCTTTCTAGGAATTGAAAGATCATTAAGAACTTATTCAACAACTGTTCCAGAGATCCCTGTGGAGATTTCTGAAGGAATTATTTGCATTTTGCAGCAACTGCAGCAGAGCTCTGTGTTAATTTGTCAGAGGGAGTTACTAAATAAAAAATATCAGAATAAGAAAGCCAGTGGGGGAAAATATTATCATAATTTTTTGGATTTGGGGACTGTAGCCCATTAGATATAGCTTCATTAAGTAAGCAATTATTAAGCATTTTTTTTACTTGAAAATATAGATTAAAAAGTTTCATACCTATTTCTAAAGAGTAATCTGTTGAGAATGACAGACTATAAAATGAGCTACAATAAAATGTGATAATTCTTAATACAAGCATGGATAAGTTTTTGCTAGAACATAGATGAAAAATGCATTATGTTGCCTGAGGGAGCCAAGAAAATATTCACACCAAAACCAAATCTTGAACTGGAGCTTAAAAATGATAAAAATGAGCATGTAAGGAGAAAAACAAGCAGAAAGAATAAAGCAAATGCAATGGTGTAAAAACTCACTTTACTTAATGTCCACTTTCAGAACTGAATTTAATAAAATATGTTTTTATCATAGAAGTAAATGCTGTATAACTGGAAGAGTGATGCAGGATAAGGCGCAACTATATCTTTGTCAATGCTCCTTATTTTTTTCAAAGACAAAGTGAAGAAATGTATTCATGGATAAGGGGAGAACTTTATTAAGTCATAATAAACAACTGAAAGTGGGTATAAGAATTCTAAAGGGAAAGTAGCTCACTGCGTTTGGAGCAAGGGCTTTTTTTTCAGTTAGTTGATTAACAGGGAGGAATATGTGTAAGAGATATTCAGTGAGACCAGTGTGGTGCAAAAGCTGTGTATCACAACCGTATAAGACTTATGTTTGCTCATACATAGCATGTATCATTACCATCTAATTATGCAGCTAGGGGGCATGTAAGTTAATAGGTAGTTTGGACTTAATGAGGAGAAAAGTGAAATAGAATCAGGCTTCTATTCACTGAGCATATTCCAGTAGTTGCCTGGAACTGGTTTTCCAATATCCTCTATTTATCAGGGAGTTGATAACAATAAGGCTGCCTGGTTTGGACTTTCTTTACTTTTCTTTACATAAGAAATAGTACTTTTTGGTATATTATAGTAGTTTCTTATAAAATGTTATACCATTTTCTTTATAGTTCTCATAGTATTTTACATACTTTGTCTTCTGTAATAGGAGTTGCTATAAAATAGTGACTCATTATTGTCATAGTTGGCATCTCTAAAAGTAATTTGGTTCCTCGAGCTTGTAATTTCTTTGTCACAGATGCTTACTATAGTCACATCCCTGATGTACATCCCAGATGGACAGAATAAATAATATTTTATAGAGATGATATTAAAATATTACTCATGTGTTACCAGAATTGTGTTATGATCATACCTAGCAGATATGAAATCTGGAAATGTAAATGTAAAGCTGCTGTTTCCTCTAGAATTCACTTATCAAAATAGAATGTAAAATATATAGTGAATAGGACCTGATTATAATATTTAAGGTATCTACAAAAGGGAGAAAGAAAATAATGACGGTCTACAGGCAGTGGAAGCAACTTTCCTGACTGAAGGAGATAAGCAAAGGTGATGTCTCATATTAGAATAAGGCAGTAATGATATAGAGGAAAGGCAGAGAGTATTCTTTGAAAGAGAAACAAGAAAATATGAAATGCAAAAAAATACAAATACTAACAGTAAGAAAAACTTTTGGGAAATATAAGCTATAAGGAAACCCTGACTGTATAAAATGATAGTTATGGTAACAAATACAACTAATTTTTTAAGATTAGAAATACAAATGACACAAAACACTAGGCAACAGTAACACGCATGATTGGATAGAGATAATGAGGATTTCATTCACAGGCTTTTACATTATCCAGGTGGAAAATAACTACACTGATTTTTTTTTCTATAAATGTACATGCCAACATTTTAAGCATGGAATTGAAACAAGATCCTTCCTACTTTTTTTCAGACTTTTGTTTTGAACCTCTCTGGGTCAGAAAGACGCAACAAACTTTACGGGGGATGAACGTAAGGCTCCAGCAGAGGAAGCTAAGTTCTAAATTTCTTAGCAGCAAAGGACAACCTATCACAGAGGAAAAAGTGTCATCTCTTTGAATGATGAAAAGTATGACATGAATATATTGGATTGAACATTCTAATTTTCAAGTCAGGACTCTTCACATGTTACCCAAACCTTGGGTAGGTTAGTTTTACTTAAGGAACTTGGTAATGGTATAGGAATGGTATAGGTAATGTTTAGGAAAGCTGTATGCAAAACCTACTGTTAGAAAATAAAGGAATTATATCAGGTGTTCAAAGAAAAATAAAGGAGTTTGAGGGCTACAAATCAGTCAATTAAGCAAATTTCTAACAGAGAGTGAAATTTGGAAATCCAGTTTCAGTCAGCTACTAAAGCATGCCCTAAAAAATGCACAAGATGGCCTCTAAGTGTAGGTAGTGCAACCCACAATGTCTAAGAGAAGGAAAAGAGAGAGAGGGAGAGAGAAAAGAGATAAAGAACCTGCCATTCAGGCAGGCTATGGGAGGGGGAAGGAATTGGGGACATTGGTGGTAGGAAATGGGCCATGGTGGAGGATGGGGTGCTGGAACACTATGTGACCAAAACCTCTAAACATGAACAATGTTGTAATTGTATATCTCACGGTGGTATAATAAAATATTTAATAAAAAAACATAGTCATCCAGAAAAAAAGCATGCCTTTAGGTATCTTATTTCTTACTAATACTTAGCCCCAAATCCGGTGTATGGCTTTCCCTTTGGGAATATCATTCCTATATCTCTGCTGTGCACTATTTCTTTGATAAATCTCTATTATTATCTATAGATCAGTTTATAGTATTTGTGGCCTAATGGCCACCTGTGGGAGGAGCAGGATAAATCCTTACACCCAGCTCCAGCCCAGGAACTCAACTAGTCCCTTCTTTATTTTCTCAGATGTTCAGGAGTGAGTAAGTACTTGCTTGTGACCTTCAATTTATTTCTGGTCTCCCCACATCTTACTTTAGGCAACACATATACAAGACTTTCTCTGAATTTTATCTTATCTAAAATAATTATAGATATATTATGTATGTGTTCTTACATAAGACATGGATTACCTGACTATATTATTTTTACTACGAATAGAAATGAACTTTACTCATTGAATCAATTTTAACGAATAGTAGAATCTAAATATAAAGATGCTTTCAAGTTACAAATTATGAATCTTTATTATTCAACAGCATATACAGATGTTAAAATGATAAATGTAATCATAGGACCAATAGAAGCTATAATGTACAACTTTCAATTCAATAGAAAAATGAGAAAAGATTAAAATTAAGCTTTTTACCAAATGAAAAACAAAGGGTATAGGGGAAGATTTTGAACAACTCACTCTAGAGTCAAGAATATACCAGCAAATAAAAACCAGCTAAGAGAAGGCAGATTGTGTTATTAAGATAAGTAATTGTAGTTGTTCTGTTTATCCAACCCCAAATGTCAGTGACTTTAGCAATTAAATCATCAGTCACATAAAAGTCCAAAACAGGTGTTCCTGGTCAGGCAGCTTTTCTCCAAACAATGACTCAGAGATTGTGTGTCATCCATCAACAAGTGCCAGAAGCTCAGATAGTGAATGTTTTCGTTATCTATTGCTGTATAATAAATTACCCTTGATTCAGAAGTTTTAAACAGCAACAATGACACCTTAGAGTGCCTGTAGGTCAGGGACGCATGTGTGGTTTATCAGGATCTTCAGCTTCAGAGCCTCTTATTAGACTGAAATCAGTTTTTCATGAGAGGCTTCTTTCCCTTGGTAAAGAAGTTTCTTCCAAGGTCACTAATTTTCTCATTGACACAGTGTGGTCAGTCCTGTGCTAGTTATTAGACTGTAATGCCTAGTTTCTTGTTGGTTGAAAATTGGTAGTCATTCCAAGTCTTTTGATATTTTAATTTTTTATAGTATATCGCAGAGTAACAGCTTTATTCTGTAGGATAGTTAGCATTGTGACTCTTTGCTACAGTGCGACTCATCATTATTTCTCCCAAAGCTATGTATTTTCCAGGCCACCATCTTTCAAGATAGTTTGGACATTTGCAACAGGACAAAAAGACATGTGGAAGATACTGACACCTTTTTTGACAACAGGTTCTTAATATTGGAGTCCAAGTTTAAGGACATTTATTTAAGGATACACATACATTATTTTTATGAACTCAAAAAATAGACTGTAACCTATCCTTTCAACAATGATGGACCTCCAATCTTCAGCACTAAGACTAATAGTATATCTATTCTCAGAATGTTGAAAAATCATAAAGATTCTCAGAATGTTGAAGAATCAGAAAGATTTTGCCATAAGTGCTTGTTTCAGTACTATACCTCTTGAATGATGGTCAAGAGGCTTCCAAAGCATGCAACAATGGGTTAGAATCACAAAGTTGATAGCACTGTTGGTTACAAATCATTTCTCTCAAACATAACTGATGTTCACATAGTTTTACTTCCTTAGTCAGTTCATTAAGAAATTAATTAAGAAAGTATCTTAAATCCAGATCTTTAGCAATAAGGTAGGTCAAATATATTTACTTTAAAGTTTTGATCCCTTAAATCCAAAAAAGTATGTCCAAAGGTATTGGAAAAGAACGTTTGATAAGACAATCTTGGTACTTGCCATAGTTCCTACCCATTTAATTATCTCTTTCAAAGTTGTTTTTTATTCATTCTTCAATGTATCTACTCCTGGGACCAGAGATATTATAACTGATAGAGCACATATCTTGTATGTGTTTGTGTTCTGTGGGGGTCCTTTGGGTTCAATGTCCAGTATCGCAAAAATCAAATAATAATTCACCTTTACTGATAGAAGAAAAGTTTTGGAATCTTGACCCTTTACATATCTTGGAAAAATCAAACACTTCCAAAAAAAAGAGACATGATATCTAGACCCAGAAGTAGAGGGTGAAGATTTTAATTTTTTGGCCATACTCTACAGTACTAATAATTTACTCTTGGCTCTATGCTTTATTCTGGTGTTCTTGGAGGGGAGCATATGGGATATGCCATGGCTCCGCGGCACTGGCCCGGCTTCGTAGAATGAAAGTGCTCACTGGGCCAGGGGATGGCTTCGGTACTTCCCCTAAGAAGGGGACAGTTACCAGACGGTGCTTCCCCTAAAAGGGACTGTCGCCAACAAAGCCCCCTAAACTCCCTTAGCTGTTCCTAAGAATGCTTGGTGTGCAAATAAAGCGCTTGCTTATGCTGAGACTTAGACTCTGAGTGATGAAGAAACTGAACAATAAAGAAAAGCCTCGCGGCAACAGTAGTTCTCATTATACACAATTATAGCATAAAACAAAGATAGCATAGAAATGCCACGCCGCCCGCACAACACCTGGCTGCCAAGGCCTGAGCTGGTCTCAGGTCCTTGATAAGGAAAGGCTCATGGCCTTCGGGCCTTTGCCTTCCATCATTAGCAGGAAGGGAGGATTTGTGACCTATGGGTCGAGGCCTCCGGATGGGAATGCAGTGACATTGATGTTAAAAATGCCTCCTTTACTAAAATGTAACTGGTATAATCTTGCATCTGTGCATTTGTTAAGCATAAAAAGAGAAGCTTTGCTCTCAATAAACGGCAACAGCAGCATTTGACCTCTCTTGTGTCTGTGACTGTCTGTCCATTGCACCGACGTTCCTGTCCTCCTGATTCTTCTCACGCTGGTTATCCCCGAGACTTGGAGCTCACCCCCGACTGAGCGGTCTGCGGCAGGGATAAATGAAATTCAAGCACTGTCCCACTGTTCTACAAATCCAGCCCACCCCAACTCCTAGGTGGAGAGGCGCCATGAAACAACAATTCTGGTATAAACTCAATACTGCACCATTCTTTTTCTGTGCTGTTTATTTCATTAGAGTCATGACAGAAGCTGGTCTCAACTTTTCTCCTCCCATTTTGGGGTTGTATCATCTTAGAGGTCCAGGAGTCAATATTATGCCTAATTTTTGGTTCACAATCTTAATGCCCGGAGTGGAGAATAAGAATCCTACACTGAGGTAACAATTTATCAGTGCAATTAGTTCTTTGTGTGTTTCACATCCTAAAAAGATCTACTTACCATGAGTCTTTTATTATTATTAATTTTGCACCCAGGGTTGTGTTAAAGTAGTTAAGAACCAAACCGATTTTTTTTTTATATTGGGTTTGAGGAAGTTACAAGTAAAACCTTGTTCATGCTTTCACTCAAGACTTCTGCTGCCTGCCATATATTATTGTAACTTTCATGTCTTTCTGAGAAAAATCTCTACAACGTGCTTCCTCATCCTCTTTTCACAAATTCTGCTGTTTCATTTTTCTTTTTCGGTAGACCACTTGACACTATAACACCTTGACTGAAGTTAGACCCTTCGTCACACCGGGCAATGCTCAGGGGTTTCTCCTGGCTGTGCACTCAGGAATTACTCCTGGCGGTGCTCGGGGGACCATATGGGAGGCTGGGGATAGAACCACGGCCGGCCCAGGCCCGCCGCAGCGAGGCAAACGCCCCTACCCGCTGGGCAATCGCTCTGGCCCCAGTTGTGCTCATATTTCTAAAATGTTGTTCATTCGAATGCCCGGCCGTATTTTTGTCTTGAGACTTTCTCTGGATAGTGTCTTTATTCCTTGAGTAAATTTCAGGCAGACTTTCATTAGTTATGTCTAATTTTGATGTTTTAATGGACACACTCCTCCACAAAGTCACACTGTGGAAGAATAAACTTTGTTAAAAGAAGATAAAACTGAAAAGAATGCATCCAGTAATGAAATACATATGCTCCCTCAGTCTCATGATCATCTGTTAGAAAGGGTTCTGAGACCTGACTTCTGAGACGGAAGTGTTCTGCAGATGTTCCTCTCCACATCGTGCTCTCTTCTGAAGAAAAAGGTCTGATAAATGAACAAATAAACAGTATTCTTGGCACCAAGCAATCTGTTTTACAAGAGCTATATGAGATGGCTTGTTTATAAAATGGGGTGGTCAGATCCCATGGTCTATCTGTGTTCTGTTCTGCAAACAAGAGACAAATGAAGAAAGTGTCATTGTAGTTAGGATATTAAGCAACATGAATTTGGCCCTAGTCTAAAAATAGTAATAATACAGATCCTAGGCACTGGATTTCCAGGCTATCCTGAATTTTGTTGTCTGTGTGTTATAATTATTGTTCTCCTTATTTTTAAGTAAATCATATATATTTAAATTCAGCAAACATATTTGAAGTATCATAACCAGAGACCCTGGTTTATGAACCTATCGGTTTCCAGAGCCCCAGTGAACAGGAGATGAAGAGGTGCCCATTCTACTAGTAGAAAAGTTAGAATCACTGGTGCTGTTTTTAAAATTTCTACATGTTTCCCTCATTTTTATAATCCTCAGTAAAAATTAGACAGCTTTGTCCCTGAAATCTTTGCTCTGTAAATAGTGTTTATTGTTGGACTCCATGCATTGGTCTCCATAGTGATGAGGCAGAAATGGTGTAATGAAGTGTAGAAACACATTTATTATACCTAAATATAAACTAAATGATAGTTATCAATTTTAAGTAAACCCAAAGAAAAAGTCACATATGTGCGTAATCACATATATCATGGAAAGAAGAAAAAGTTTATTGTACTTTTCCACATAGTTATAATTTTCTCCCAGATGTATCTCTTTCCTTTAGGCTTGGATGCAAGAACCTAAATCTCCCATTGACCCAACCTCATGTAAGCAAATAGATTTAATGTGCATCCTCTATATAATTTAGGAGAAAGCAATTTTATCCTGACCTAAAAATTTCTTTAAGTAATCACTAAGAAATATAATATCAATCTGAATTTTCGTCCACCCACTTAGGTCACACAAAAAGAACAATAAGAATAGTTTCTTAGCAATTACAAAATCACATTTAAAATATATAGACATTTGCTTGACTATTTTACAACCCATATCATTGTTTATGCTCAAAATTTTAATGAAAATTCTGCATAAATTATTGTTAATTTATGCAGCTTGATATTTAGTCTTTTGAGAGGCACTGAAATTTTTATAGATTTAGGAAATGCTATGGAAAGCTACATGTTCATTCAGATTACTCCAGTGTGTAAATTATGTTCTCAGAGCAAATTGAATATGTGGGGCAGAGCAATATTACTGATCATGAGGGTACTGTTGAGGAAATTACTGCTCTAGCATAGGATATAGCACTAATGGGGACCAAAAAAAAGCATGTTTCCTCAATTTATAAGATGAACTTCCTAATAGTGATTTATATCAACCTACATTGCTAACTTGCTTTCTAATTGTTCCATTGGATAATACAAGCTTGCTAGGTTTTTCCCTTTTTTTGCTTGTGTATTTGCTTGTGTTTTAAAAAGTTAAAATTTTAGAATCTCAGCAAACTTGCTTAAACTGGGCATCAAAAAATTTCATCTAGTAACAAAATTGTTTAAAAAATACAGGAGTGAGGGACTTCAGAGATAGCATAGGGGTTAAGGTGCTGTTTTGCAAGCTGCTAGTTCTAGTTGAATCCCTGGTACCACATATGGTCTCTGGCATCCACTAGGAATGATTCATGAGTACAGAGCCAGTAATAATCCCTGAAAATGGGTGTGGCAAAAATAAACACTCAAAATAAGTGAGAAATATGTCTTAGCAAAGTAGTTTTGGTAGAAACAATATTAAAATATTTTGAGCAAATATTATTTTTGGGGGTGGGGTGGGGAGTGGAGGTTTGGGTCACACCTCGTTGGGTCTTAGGGCGTAATTCTGGCTCTGTGCTAAGGACTCATTTATGGCAAATTCCTCATTTCTGGCAAAACCATATGTCTCATTGGGATTTAAAACTAGTTGGCCACATGCAAGGCAAATTCCTTTCCTTCTGTTCTATCACTACAGCACCTTGATCAGTTCTTTTTAATTAACAAAATATTCATTTTTATTAATAGAGTACAATGTGTTCAGATCTTCCAGAAATAAACAGTATTATATAAGATTCCTAATATACAATCAAATTTGTTATTTTAATTTTAAAATGCTAATTAAAAATTTTTGCAAAGTCCTAGGTCTCAGAAAACAGCTTATTGTTAAAACCTAGCCATTTCTTATTATAAATTTAGTATTTTGAATCTCTTTCTATTTATAAAGCCCAACAATGAAGTATCACACAGCCTCAGAATAAAACACAGTGCTCAGACCTTATTTCCGTTCACAGATAAACTAATTTGGCAGAATGCTTAATGATTTGACAAAATTCACACAAGCAAGTGTAGAAAACAGAACTATAGTTTCCTGTAGACTTTCATGGCTTCCTGAACCTAATGGTGTTATAAGAAAGGTTATGCACATATATAAATGATTTGTATAAAACTAAGGTGTCACAAGAAATATGAGAGGAGAAATTTCCTGTGTTATTCTGGCTGCCGTAGACCTTAGCTTAGTTTTTTGAAATAGAGGAAAAAATTGAACTCTGGTAACAAATCAATGATCAGACATAAAAATAAATTAGGTGGTAATTTAATTCTCAAGTTTCTGTGTGTCTCAATTTGAAGACTTTTGTCTAAATCATAAGTACAAAGGTATCAAATACTATTGGGTGAGATTTTACGAATTAAAGAAATACATTGATACATTTATAGTTCAAAGCTAAGTTTCTTCATAGTGGTATAGTCAGAGAAAGTTTAACACATATACATAGTACTTAACTGAGTTTCACGGAACTCATTAGATTGCAGTAAATGAAGGGCAGATGGAAAGGCAATATACATTAGCAGAAGAGCATTTATTCAAGCATTAAGTATTTACATAAAATTCCTATTTTATCCTAAAATTACCTAGTTATAAGAATACAGAAAGGTATAGGGCACAGCCTCTCACAGATACCATACAAATCTGGAAGAGATTGGACAGAACTATAAAATGAAGAATGTTCTGAAATGCACATATAATTAAGGGAATATATATAATAAAACTGCTGGAAATATAAAAGAATGCAGCTAAAAACGACTAGAATTGTTAGGCCAGACTTCAGTGTTAGAAAAAGCCACTAGGAATTTGGTGAACCACGTCCCTTTTTTTACGAAGGTATTCATAATTGGTTCTTAATAATACAGTATTCCAGCACCCATCCCTCCACCAGTGCCCCATTTCCACCACCAATGTACCTCCAACCCACTCCCCAGACCCCCAGGCTGCCTCAATAGTAGGTACCCCCATTTCCTCTCTTTTTCTCTCTGTCTCTCTCTCTCTCTCTGTCTCTGCATCTCTCTCCCTCTTATTTTAAATATTGTGGCTAGCCCTGCAGATATTTAGAGTTTATCACTTAAGTCTCTTTGTGTATATTCAATGGGGTGTTTTAATCTGCCATTACCATTTCCCACATCTAGTAAAGCACTGGTATCTATTTATATCCTATTATGAATGCAGTCATTCTATATCTGTCCTTTTCCTTCTAATTTCACTTAGCATGATAGTCTCCATGTCCATCCATTTGAAGGTAAATTTCATAATTTTGTCGTTTCTGACAGCTGCATAGTATTCCATAGTGTAGATGTACCACAGTTTCTGTAGCCAGTCCTCTGTTCTCGGGCATTTAGGTTGTTTCCAGATTCTAGCTATAGTGAATAGCACAGAGATGAATAAAGAAGTACAGATAGTGTTTCTGTTATGTGTTTTTCGGTCTCTTGGGTATATTCCCAGGAGTGCTATTGCTGGATCAAATGGGAGCTCAATATCTAGTTTTCAGAGGAATGCCCATATTGTTTTCCAAAAGGGCTGGACCAGTAGGCACTCCCACCAACAGTGGATGAGAGTCCCTTTTTCCCTCACATCCACGCCAGCACTGGTTGTTCTTGCTGTTTTGGATGTGTGCCAGTCTCTGTGGTGTGAGATGGCACCTCATTGTTGTTTTGATTTGCATCTCCCTGATGATTAAAGATGATGAGCACTTTTTCATAGGCCTTTTTGGCCATTCGAATTTCTTCTTTTTTGGAAGCTTCTGTTCATTTCTTCTCCCCATTTTTTGATGGGTTTGGCTGTTTTTTTTTGTGAAGTGCTATCAGTGCCTGATATACCCTGGATATTAACCCCTTGTCAGTTGGGTATTGGGTGAATATCCTTTCCCACACTGTGGATTGTCTTTGTATCTTGGTCACCATTTCTTTTGAGGTGCAGAAGCTTTTCAATATTATATAATCCCATTTGCTTATCTTTGCTTCCATTTGTTTGGTCAGTGGTGTGACGTCTTTAAAGATACTTTTAGTTTCAATGTCATAGAGCATTTCTCCTATGTTTTCTTTGATGTACCTTATAGACTCCTGTCTGATATTGAGATCTATAATCCATTTTGATCTGACTTTTGTGCATGGCGTTAGAAGGAGGGCTAAGTTCATTTTTTAACACATAGCTGCCCAGTTTTCCCAGCACCATTTGTTGAAGAGGCTTTCTTTGCTCCACTTAATATTTTTTGCTCCTTTATCGAAGATTACGAGGTTGTATATTTGAGAGTGTGTTTCAGGATATTCAGTTCTATTCCATAGGTCTATGGGTCTGTCTCTATACCAATACCACACTGTCTTAATTACAACTGCCTGTAGTAGAGCTTGAAGTTGGGGGAAAGTGATACCTCCCATCTTCTTTTTCCCAAGGATTGCTTTAGCTATTTGTGGGGGCTTATTATTCCATACAAATTTCAGGAGTGTTTGTTCAATTTCTTTAAAGAACATCATGGGTATCTTTATAGGGACTGCATTGAATCTGTATAAAGCTCTAGGGAGTATTGCCATTTTGATAATGTTAATCCTTCCAATCCATTGCAGGGGGTGTGTCTCCACCTCCCATTTTTTTTGTTTGTTTGGTTTGTTTCTGGGTCACACCCAGAAGTGCTCAGATACTATTCCTAGCTATGCACTCAAGATCACTCCTAGTAGAGTTCATAGAACCTGATGTGATGCCAGTGATGGAACCTGGGTTAGAAAAATGCAAGGAAAGGGTCCTACCTCCTAAGTAATTTCTCTGGCCTGGCAGAAACCCTGCTTTTCCTCCATCAGGTAATGTATGAGGTATAATAGATATAGTTAAAGCAATTATCGTATCCAAAATCCTGCAAGGTAGGTAAAAAATATTCACTGTTATCAAAGATCTTGTCACATGCAGGAAATTTTCAGCTCACACACAAGGAATATATCAAATAATGTATTACAAGGTTAAATATAGTTGAGATTATTCCTGATTTGATTAGGAGAGATTACTAGGGACAATTGAATCTGAGAGAACAGCCGAATTACAAATCAGAAATAAGTAAAGAGAGACTCCCCGGAAGAATTTATTATTGAAGTAAGGGCACAAAGAAAGGCAGTCAGGAGTATGGTAAGTTCATGGAAATGATGGAGATAGATAAGGGAAGACAGATCATTAAAAAGGACTTTACATTTCAGAGTACCTTTTTATTTCATTGTGCCCTATTGGAGAGCCATGCCAAACACTGCAGCATTGTGATTAAAAAGAAATTACCTAAGTGGGTTTAAGAAAATTGGCAGTTTTCTAAATGGTTGCTATAAGTAATACGTGTTTTAATATAAAGAGCTTAAAACACCAGGCTGGAGAGATAGTACAACAGTTAGGGGCTTTACTTTTCTTTTCTTTTTTTTGTGCTTTTTGGGTCATACCCGCACTCTCAGGGGCTACTTCCTGGCTCTTTGCTCAGGAATTACAACTGGCAGTGCTAGGGGACCATATGGGATGCGGGATCGAACCTGGGTGGGCGTGTGCAAGTCAAACACCCTACCAGTTGTGCTATCACTCTGACCCCCTAGGGGCTTTCCTTGCATGCAGATGACCTGGGTTCAATCTCTGGCACCCTGTTTGGCACCAGCAGTATCTGCAAGGACCAGAGGGTAGACAGGTCTGGTACAAAAAAAAAGTGAAGAGCTTATTACACTGCTGACTGAGTCACATGAGCTCTATAGTACTTTTGAGAGGATGATGAATATGTTCAACAATATGCTGCGCGGGCCGGAGCGATAGCCCAGCGGGTAGGGCGTTTGCCTTGCACGGCCGGCCTGTGCCCGCCTGGGTTCGATCCCCGGCATCCCATATGGTCCCCCGAGCACCGCCAGGAGTAATTCCTGAGTGCAGAGCCAGGAGAAACCCCTGAGCATTGCTGGGTGTGACCCAAAAACAAAAAAAAATATATAAATAAAAAAAACAATATGCTGCTGCATTCATCAGGGTATAATCATGGCTCAGTGCTCAAGGATCACTTGTTGGTGCTCAGGTTCTGAGGATTCAAGCTGATGCGCTGCTGGTGATCCAACCAGAGTCACATCTATGCAAAACTAGTGCCTTAACCTTTGTGCCATCTCTGTGGCCTTATAGGAGTTTTAACTTTTTGTTACTGGAAATTATTTTCTTTTTGAAACAGAGATACAGTTGTATCAGTATCATCATTGCATAGTCTGTTTTATTCTCTCAACCAATGCAAAACCCTTTCCAGAAACTAGTTTCACATATTATCAGAAATAGAGCTATTTCATTTTGTTAATCTATTATAAGTGGGTTCATAATTCTTTAATTACCAATAACTAAATCACTTATTTTTTTACTAAATCACTTCTTACTATTATTTATTTTTATAATTCCATTGCCTATTTTTAAATATAATTTTTGCAAAGTTGCAATAGTTTTGCCCAATTATAAAATAATTATTTGCTAGAAGTGAATTATGCATATAGATTAATTGGGAAAAATAGTTAATTCTGCTCTAAGAATATATGTTTGTATATCTCTTCTAGTTATAATGAAGCAGGCTTATTTTTTTTCCAAAATTATTATGTATATTTTAAAATAATGTATATGAATACATAATAATGTGTATGTTCAACATTATTATGCACATTTCCACACAAATCCAACTAATTATTGGGAGTAAAATGTTTTAGAATTTGACCTTTATATTCCATGTGCAATATCTAGTATGATAATATATATGATGTTCATTATTATGCTATATTACTGCTTGTTATTAGGTTGAGCTTAGATAAACTTAGTTGACCTTAGTTCTCCTGCTCTCAAATGTGTTCCCATAATGGTTACAATCACCAGGAGTGTTGGCTTATCAAAATTTCTACTAATTATTGGCTTATCAAAACATCTTATTTTTTATAGAAGACCTTATGATTGTGTAGTATGCATTTCTCTTTTTTAAATATTGTATTATATGACAGTAAGATATACAATTACAAAGATGTGCATGTTTAGGTTTCAGTCATACAGTGTTCATGCACCGATCCCTCCACCAGTGCCCATTTCCCATTACCAGTGTTCCCTGATTCCCTCCCTCCTCCCGTGGTCTGCCTCTATGATAGGCACTTTGATTCTTTCTTTTCTATCTATCTATCTATCTATCTATCTTGGCAAACGAGACAGCGTCCCTGATTCTGGAATAGCGACGGAGGTCAGAACTCCGGATTCCTTCTCTCAACTTGAGTGAGGCGTGATATTCCAAGCATAGCTCTTTCGATTCCTCTCTGGGAGACCCGAATAGCATTCTTATCCTGCTTTCATAGGGCCCAGGTCTCTGAGGCATATGATAATGCAGAGAGAACAGTGGAGTCAAAGAGATGTGCCCGAGTCGGAAGGTTCTTTGTCCTTTTAGCTATTTCTTCCATGCCTTTGAAGGCATTCCATGCCGCTCTCTTCCTCCTGCGCAGCTCAGGTTTTAGGTCACTTTTCAACCTAGGTACACATAACTGCTGCACTCAGAGATGTTTGTTCCATTGAGAGTGAATGGGGCCTCTGGAACTAGTTCATTCTTCATGAACATAGTTTTCTTTAGATTCAGCTGTAGACCTATCTTTCCACATTCTCAGTCAAAGTCAGCCAGCATTTGTGCCGCTTGGCTAATGTTTGGTGTTATCAGAACGATGTCATCAGCGAAGCGGAGGTGGTGTAGTTGCCGACCATCTATCTTCACTCCCATTCCTTCCCATTCTAATTGTCGCATGATGTTCTCGAGGGTGGCGCTGAAGAGTTTTGGTGAAATGGTATCACCCTGTCGAACCCCTCTTTTCACATTAATGATCACTTCTTTGTAGAATGGTGAGATCCTGGTGGTGAATCCGTAATACAGCTCATGAAGGATCTTGATGTATTGGGTTTGAACACCCTGTTTGGCTAGGGCTTCGATGACTGCTTCAGTCTCCACAGAATCAAAGGCTTTCTGTAAATCAATGAACGTGAGACAGAGCAGCATCTTGTACTCCCTACAAACCTCGATGAGCTTGGTTACTGTGTGGATATGGTCGATTGTGCTGAATCCTTTCCGGAAGCCTGCTTGCTCGATGGGCTGAACATGTAATGCGATTTGGAGACAACCGCTAGACTAGAGCTATTACCGACTGGATCCCAACGGGATGTCAAAGATCATGTGGCCGCCCACCTACAAGATGGTCAGTCTTCCTTGTCAAGAACCTGAAGGAACGGTTTGAGGCTCTTCATATTCCTGAATCAACCAGATGCCATTGGGCTACATTGGCACGTGATAGGGTCCAATGGCAATATTACTGGTGCCTGCTTGAGCAAATCAATGAATAACGGGATTCAAGTGATCTATCTATCTATCTCATCTATCTATCTATCTATCTATCTATCTATCTATCTATCTAATCTTCCTTATTCTTTCTTCTCTTACGATTCGTGGCTTGCAATACATATATTTAGAAGTCATTATGTATATCCATTTGCCTATATGCTCAGTTCTAAGCTGATATTATCATTTCCAACATTATTAGCATATTGTTCCCTTCTCTGTCTTATTTAACCTCTAACTCCTACACACTTGTTGCAGATTACACTCATTGACATGACCTTCTGATCCATGTTTGCTGGCCTTGGATATTGGTATCATACTATTTTATTTTTATATCCCTCAAAAATATGCAGTCATTCTATATCTGTCCTTTTTCATCTTGCTAAATACACTCAGCACTATCCTCTCAATGTCCATCCATTTATAGGCAAATTACATAATTTCATTTTTATGAGAGTTGCATAGTATTCCATTGTGTAGATGCACCACAGTTTCTTTACCTAGTTGTCTGTACTTGGGTACTCAAGATGTTTCCAGATTCTGGCTGTGGTGAATAGACCTGCAATGAATATATAAGTGCAGATGGTGTCTTTTTTGCTATGTGTTTTTGGCTTCCCAGGGTATATTCCCAGGAGTGATATTGTTGGGTCAAATAGGAGCTCAATCTCTAGTCTTTGGAGGAATGTCCATCATGTTTTCCAAAAAAGGCGCTACCAGTCAACATTCCCATCAACAATGGATGAAAGTCCCCTTTTCCCCACATGCACAAAAAATGATCCCATTCACAATTGTGCCACAGAAAATCAATTACCTAGGATTAGTTTAACTAAGAATGTAAAGGACCTGTACAAAGAAAACTACAAAATGCTGCTTAAAGAAATCAAGGAGGACATGAAGAAATGAGGACATATTCACTGCTCATGGATTAGGAGAATTAGCATTGTCAAAATGGTACTTCTCCCTAGATCTTTATATAGATTCATTGTGGTCCCTATAAGGATATTCACTACATTCTTCAAAAAATTGACCAAACACTCCTGAAATTTGTATGGAATATTAAGCATCCACGGGTAGCTAAAGCTTTAGCAAAAAAAAAAAAATAAAAAATAAAAATCAGAGCCATCACCTTTCCCAACTTCAAGCTCTACTACAAAACAGTAATAATTTAAAACGGTATGGTATTGGAGTAAAAAATATCTTTTGACTTATGGAATGGAGTTGAGTATCCTGACACCTATCCTCAAATACATGATCATTTAATATTTGACAAAGGAGCAAGAAGTGCAAAATGGAGTAAGGAAAGTTTCTTCAACAAGTAGTGCTAGGAAAACTGAGCAGCTACGTTTAAAAGAAATGAACTTAGACCTCTGTTTAACACCAGGCACAAAAGTCAGATCAAAATGGATTAAATATCTCAATATCAGACCTGAATCCATAAAAGTACATTGAAGAAAATAATGGAAAAATTGTTCACAACATTGAAACTAAAGGCATCTTCAAAGATGAAACATCCCTAACAAAGTAATGGAATCAAATATAAATATATGGGACTCCATTAAACTAAAACATTTCTGCACCTCAAAAAGAAACAGCAACCAAGATACAAAGACAATCTACAGACTGGAAGAGAATATTCACCCAATACCTATCTGATAGGGTGTTAATATCAAGGATTTATCAGTTACATGTAGAAATTGGCAAGAATAAAACAGCTCACCCCATCAAAATGGGGGAGAAGAAATAAACAGAAACTTTAACAAAGAAGAAATCTGAATGGTCAAAAGGCATATGAAAAAATGCAATCATCAGAGAGATGTAAATCAAAAAACAACAATAATATACCATCTCACACCACAGAGACTGGCACATATGCAAAAGAGCAAGTCCATTTCTCTTTTCACAAGATGGTTTTAGATATGTAAAAGAAAGGTACTTTCACACAAAGTTATTCCAGAAATTTTTATTTCTGCCCTAAGACACCTTTAAAAGAAATGGAGATATTTCCTTGCCATAATCTTTTTTTAAATTTTTTATTATACCACCGTGAGACATACAATTACAAAGGTATTCACAATTGGTTCTTGGTAATACAGTATTCCAGCACCCATCCCTCCACCAGTGCCCGATTTCCACCACCAATGTACTCCACCTGTTCCTACCCACCCCCCAGGCTGCCTCAACAGCAGGTAGCCCTGTGTCCTCTCTTTCTCTCTCTCTCTCTCTCTCTGTCTCTGCATCTCTCTCCCTCTTCTTTTACACATTGTGGCTAGCCCTGCAGATATTTAGAGTTTATCACTTAAGTCTCTTTGTGTATATTCAATGGTGAGTTTTATTCTGCCATTACCATTTCACACATTTAATAAAACACTGGTATCTGTTTATATCCTATTAATGAATGCAGTCATTCTATATCTGTCCTTTTCCTTCTGAACTAATTTCACTCAGCATGATAGTCTCCATGTCCATCCATTTGCGGGTAAATTTCATAATTTCATCTTTTCTGACAGCTGCATAGTATTCCATAGAGTAGATGAACCACAGTTTCTTTAGCCAGTCCTCTGTTCTCAGGCATTTAGATTGTTTCCAGATTCTAGCTATAGTGAATAGCACAGAGGTGAACAAAGAAGTACAGATAGTGTTTCTGCTATGTGTTTTTCGGTCTCTCGGGTATATTCCCAGGAGTGCTATTGCTGGATCAAATGGAAGCTCAATATCTAGTTTTCGGAGGAATGCCCATATTGTTTTCCAAAAGGGCTGGACCAGTCGGCACTCCCACCAACAGTGGATGAGAGTCCCTTTTTCCCCACATCCACGCCAGCACCGGTTGTTCTTGCTGTTTTGGACGTGTGCCAGTCTCTGTGGTGTGAGATGGCACCTCATTGTTGTTTTGATTTGCATCACCTGATGATTAAAGACGAAGAGTACTTTTCATATGCCTTTTGGCCATTCGAATTTCTTCTTTTTTGGAAGCTTCTGTTCATTTCTTCTCCCCATTTTTTGATGGGGTTGACTGTTTTTTTCTTGTGAAGTGCTATCAGTGCCTGACATACCCCTGCATATTAACCCCTTGTCAGATGGGTATTGGGTGAATATCTTTTCTCACTCTGTGGATTGTCTTTGTATCTTGGTCACCGTTTCTTTTGAGTTGAGAAGCTTTTCAATTTTATATAATCCCATTTGTTTATCTTGGCTTCCATTTGCTTGGTCAGTGGTGTGTTGTTTTTAAAGATACTTTTTAGTTTCGATGTCGTAGAGCCGTTTCTCCTATGTTTTCTTCGATGTACCTTATAGATTCCTGTCTGATGTTGAGATCTATAATCCATTTTGATCTGACTTTTGTGCATGGTGTTAGAACGAGGTCTAAGTTCATTTTTTTTACACGTAGCTGCCCAGTTTTCCCAGCACCATTTGTTGAAGAGGCTCTCTTTGCTCCACTTAATATTTTTTGCTCCTTTATTGAAGATTAAGTGGTTGTGTATTTGAGAGTGTGTTTCAGTATATTCAGTTCTATTCCATAGGTTTACTGGGTCTGTCTCTATACCAATACCACACTGTCTTAATTACAACTGCTCTGTAGTAGAGCTTAAGGTTGGGGAAAGTGATACCTCCCATCTTCTTTTTCCCAAGGATTGCTTTAGATATTCGTGGGGGTTTATTATTCCATACAAATTTCAGGAGTGTTTGTTCAATTTCTTTAAAGAACATCATGGGTATCTTTATAGGGACCGCATTGAATCTGTATAAAGCTCTAGGGAGTATGCTTGCCATAATGTTTGAGATTTGTATTTTGTTCATTTTTCTGGACAATATCTCTGTTTGATAGACTAAGTAACAGCATACTTGGAAAATTTTCTGCTTTTCATAGAGATTTAATGAGAAATCAGTGTGGTTTTGGTATATATTTAGCACATATTATCTCATATGATTGAAATATGTTATAATAGCTTATTAAACTGTTCTTCATTACTGAATTAAAAGCATGAGTTTATGATATCATCATTATCAGTTGAATTATGTCTCAAAAATATCAAGATGTGTTTTCTAACATCTGGAATTGAGGCCTTTAGCCTCCATACTTTAAAAGAATGAGGTTTTATCACTTGATGGCATGTAGTTTATAACACTTTGCTTTGGAATCTCTAGAAAATATATCTCATTTAATGCTTTGCTTGATTTTGTTTGCTGATATTTTATTAGTTGGGATGATTGCAATACAACTTTTAAGTCTTTTAAATAGTATTTATTTTTCTCTTATATATTATTCTTAAAGTCATTCCGGTGTTTGCTATTAAATGGAAAAAATGTATCTCTGTCATCTGAGAGAGTTTAAAAATATTACATTAACCTCTATATGGGAGGGGGGCCTCTCAAGCAGTGCTCATGAGACCAGGGACCTCCCACAATGCTGCTCAGCCAAGTAGACTAAATGGTTCAATGGTAGTGCTGAATCTTGCATCCTGCAAGATTCAGGGGACAACCAGGTAATGCTTTACTTGGGGGCTGGGGTCATACAGTGATGGAAATTAAACCAGCATTCTGTACATGCAAAGCATACTAGTCTGACCCCTTTGCTGTTGCCCACATCCCTAAACCCTCTTTTTCATTGTTTTGTACAGGAATCATAAAGTGCCAGGACAAATTCTAGATATAAATGTATGCAAGATGGAGACTCATGCTTACCTCCCCTTACCACCATCTTTTTTAAAAACAGAAATAAACTACTGCTCTGGAATCACAACATAGCTTTTAAACATTAAAATTTGCTTCAATTTCAGCTGCTTGTTTTTTGTAGTTATGATTCCCATTGCAGGTGACTTATTTGGGTGAAGTGGGTAGAAGAAAAGCTCAGTCTAAAGAATGGATCTACCATTTTTCTCTCAACTAACCTGGATCACCTAGGCAAGGGCCTGGGAAATCTAGGACTGATGAAAGTCTGTGATGAGCTGATGAACATTCCCAGAGTACAACCTCATACCTTACCAGCCCCACAAGATGATCACCAAACCACACCTTAGTCTGCACAGCATGGGAAATGACCCTGCCACCATATTTCTCCAGGAGCCATTTACTGATGCTGGAGCAAAGAATTGCCTTTCTCAGGAAAGGAAATTCAGTTCTTTCATTTCAGGCTCCAATCTCCCAATCACCTAATAGCTTCAGTTCTTATTTTATTATTATTCATAGCATTATTCTTATATATACTACAATCCCTTCTTTGCCCGTAGAAGGGTTATTAGAGTTAAGAGCATCCAAAATGGAGAAACGTCTTGTAACATCACACCTGGACACACAGAGGGAGACTTGATATTGTTGGAGAAAGAATCATGAACTACAGGGTATTGAGAGTCAATTAGCCCTTACAACCCCAATTGCCAATATCTAATGGTAGACCTGTTTGAAATCTATATAGCTCTCTAAAAAAGTATATCCCAAAAATGAAGCTTAAAGCAATAATCAGGTGTAGATTTTATGGTTCTGTGAATTGCCAATCTAGGCTAAGCACAGTGAACTACTTTTCCTCTTGGGTTCAGCTGACCTTGCCTTGTGACAGTCATTTTTTGCTTCCTGAATATGGCTCTGGTTATGAGTTGTAGTGACAGAAGTGATGGGGATCCAATCATTTCACTGTTCAGTTGACTCATCCCAATGATAGCTGCAAGAATCAAGAAAAAGACATAATGTACAAGGCTTTAGGAGTTTCCCTTTGTATCACAATTACTAATATTCCATTTCCAAAGCAAACTCTTACAGATAACTCAGACAAGTGAATGAATACTTACCATAGCCACTGACGGAAAAGAAACATTTATGATAGTTTTTGCAACCAACCAATAATATACCCTTGAAAGAATCAAAGGAGAGTTTGAAGATCAGAAGATTTTTTATCTTGGGTCAGCAAATACAAGAAAAAATAGACAGTATCGGGGGGTGTGGGTCAATGGATCTATGGAATTGCCTTCTGGTGAAGTGCAGTTTGAAAAATGGGACAAAGAGAAAAATGTCTCCCAGGGCAAACGAGAAAAGGCAGTAAGGAGAGAAACCACTCCCCTCATTATTTCCACATAGCAGTTTCTAATTATGGCATACCCAACCCTCTAGGAACATTAGAAGGTTGGGAACTGCCTTCTCTTTTTAATTAACTTAGTTCTTGCCTGAGTTGTTTAAAAGGGCAAATACATTGGAAGTGTGGAAAGCATTCTCCTTTTTCAATTAACTCACCTTTGTTCTATACTAGTTAAAAGGGCAGGTGCTTTTAGTATTTGGTAGTTTCAGATGGGAAGGGACTGCCAACTACATTGCAAATTTGATATATAAGGGTTAAACTAATGCCACTGTGAGGTCAGAAGGTCACTAAAGTGAAACATAAAGTATAGGATTTTTCCATAATTTAATAAAAAGATGCTCAGGAAGCATGACTAAACTTGGAGCTCAGGATTAGAAATTTTCCCAAGTCTGTTCCTCTATATATTTCTTTTCTGTTTTGAAGTACAACCTTCTGAACACACTTCCGAGAGTACAGTAAAAATATATTATTCATTCTTATTTTCTTTGGGTAAAAATATACTGCAAAGGGGTCTCCTTAGATGCTTAGTTTCCTTTGAGAAGACAACATTAAGCAAATGCTGTTACACTGTGAAAACACAAAGATTAACTATGAGTAATTTTAATATGTATCTGTGAATATGTTTATAATACTAAACTGCCTAAAATACAGATCCCCCTAATCGTCTCTAAATATCTGGAGGTTGTCAATCACAATATTTCTGAAGGCCTTCAGAATAGGATCTGAGAGTTTTTATATTGTGCAATTGCTGTGCTGATGGCAAATGATTCATAGAAATACATTTCAAAAACAAAGTCTTCTCAAACCATAAGAAAGAGATTATAGATTTCAAGACCATGTACTTTTGTGGACCACTAGGAAGTCTATCTGTATGCATAAAAACAAGTGGATAAAAACAGAGTGGTGGGAGACACAAAGTTTTTATGTTGTGTGAGCTCCTAGGATCAGGAATTTCAAACATTAGATGTGCCTTTTATTGTTCTGATTCTGACTAGGAAAAACACTAAATATGTTGCCTCTCTACCATGACCCTACTATTTTTGTTTAACCAGTTCAAGTTTCCTTTTTTCCTGGCCAATAGAATGTTCCTGAACTTAAGTGTTTATTCCAGCATGCTGTAAGTATGAAAAACTGTTATGTATTTTTTTTCCTGGGGAGTAATGGAGTAACTTACTGTCTAGAAGTTTATTTTAAGAAATTGGAATTTTCTCTTGAAATTTTCCCTATCCTTCATATCTCCATTCCTAAAAGAGCTGTACAGAACCTGGTGGTATCATTTTGAACATCCTCAGCTGATAAGATCCTTTGTGCAATACTTGGTTTCAAAGATACTTGATTGGAGCTCATATGTGCCCTTGACTAAGACTGAGAAAAAATACAATACTGAGAGGAAAATTGTCACTTTGTGAGACTTGTTTTAATTTGTGGGAATTTATCTCCAATAAAACTTTACCCCTTCCAGATATATTAACGGAACAAAATAGTAAGATCTTTCAAAAATCTTGCAAAAAACTAGTAACTCGTGTTTCAAGAGGCACAGAGGGCAATTCCATACGGTTTATGAATTATTATATTATTACTTTTTATTCTTTATCTCACAGATATTTTACAAAAGGATTTTCGGCTTTTGTTTTGTGCCATACCCAGCTGTGCTCAGGGATTACTCCGGGCTCAGTGCTCAGAGAATACTCTGGTAGGATTGTCAGGGTTTTAACATATATCAGCCATGTGCAAGGCAGCACTCTATCTGCTATACTATCACTTTGGACCCTGGAGTTGCTTTATTTGTTTGTTTTTTAAATAAGTAGCATATTTGTACTGGAGGATTTAATTATTTATAACTCACTTTTTTCTTATATCATGTTACCTTGATTGATTTTTTTTTGCTTTTTGGGTCACACCCAGCAATGCTAAGGGGTTTCTCCTGGCTCTGCACTCAGGAATTACTCCTGGCGATGCTCAGGGGACCATATGGGATGCCGGGGATCAAACCCTGGGGGCATGGGCCAGTTCGCGTGTAAGGCAAATGCCCTACCCGCTAGGCTATCCCCCCGGCCCCAACCTTGATTGGTTTTAATTGTGAGCTTGTGGCCTTAACTCTAAGTGTTGGGGCAGATAGGTAGTTCAATGGACTGGAGCCCCTCAATGCATTGTATGTTGACCTTGGTTTGATCCCTAGCACCATAGAATTTATTGATACCTTAAGGAGTGGACCTCTGAAATAGAGCCAGGAAAAGACAATGAGCTCTGATTGGGTGGCCCAAAAACAAACAAAAAGCCTAAGTAGGAATATGTTTCACTTAATTATTAATTGTGTTGTTTTATCATGTTTTACTCTACTGCATAAAATTCAAGAGTATACAGATTTATACCTCTCTATATGGCCAAGCCACACTACCAAAGTTAACCATAAATTAACACCCTCTAGCCTACCTTTTTAACCCTTATCTCTCTCTGTGTCTCTGTCTCTGTCTCTCTCTCTCTCTCTCTCTCTATCTCTCTCTCTTTCTCAGATTATGTTTCTTTTACTTATTTTGTCTGGGAAAATTATTCAATTGATCAATTGACATCCCGTTATTCATCGATTTGCTAGAGCGGGCGCCAGTAGTATTTCCATTTCACCCTATCACATGCCAGTATAGCCCAATGGCATCTGGTTGCTTCAGGAATACAAAGAACCTCAAACCATTCGTTCAGGGTCTTGACGAAGAAGTCTAACCATCTTGTAGGTGGGCGGTCATGTGATCTTTTGACATCCCATGGAACCTAGTCAGTAACGGTTCTAGTCCAGCGAACATCTCCAAATTGCATTACATGTCCAGCCCATCTGATTTTCAATGCCTTGGCAAATGAGACAGCGTCTCTGACTCTGGAACAGTGACGGAGGTCGGAACTCTGGATTCCTTCTTTCACTTGAGTGAGGGTGTGATATTCCAAGCATAGCTTTTTCCATTCCTTTCTGGGAGACCCCGAATAGCATTCTCATCCTGCTTTCGTAGGGCCCAGGTCTCTGAGGTGTAACGTTAATGCAGGGAGAATGGTGGAGTTAAAGAGAAAATTATGAGACTATAAACAAAAATAATTTGGGAAGAATTTGATAGCTTTAGGCATATCATATGGCCTTTAAATTAGGGTGTTTAATCATGACTAACAACCAGGAATTTACCTGTCTCTGGTCAATTATCATTGATTCTTGATGACCAAAGTTTTTATATGATATTTCAAAAGTGTCTTGTCATTGTCTCATCAAAGTTTCTGGGTATAAGCTGTCCATTTGTAATTTGGTGACTCTTTATTTTTAACTTAATTTCTCATCATTATATTCCTGGCTAGCTTTTGGGGAACTGACAAAAAATTAAACTGAGGTATCTAAATTGCAATTTTGACAAACTGTAATTAACATATTCATCAGGAAGTAAAGAATAATGCAATTATTGCTAAAATGATCTAATATCTCCACAAATAAGTCTTCTTACTTTCATTGATGGCATCCCTAAGGAAAAATATTGTATTTTGTATACTTTGCTACCTTTTATTTTGGAATCCACATCATTTCCTACAAATTGGATCAAAGATTTCCAAACACTGTCTGGAGGCAGTGTAAAGACTATTGCCGGCATCACTCTGACACTTGAGCATGCATTTTGCCAATGGGATAGTCGGTTAGGGTTACTAGAAATTGCTCTATATTATTATGTGGACGTAAAAGAATGAACACTGCCTATGGCAAGAACTCAGCTATGGCTCAATGAGAAATGGAAATGGATTCAAACAATAAGGCTCAGAGGAGGTGCTTTAGCACCCAGGAGGCATATAGGGAAGTAAGGTGTAAGAAAACTTTGTAGACAAAATTTCTGATGCCAGTATTTGTCTGGATTTTCTCTTTTGATGTAAGACTCTAGGTGAGTACATTTTCTTGTGATGGTAAGAGACTTATGCTTTTGAGTTCTCAGATGTTTCAATAAAAGAATAGGTGAATAAAATATTTTCACAAAGCTTATGCAGCCTTGGATGATATAGACCCAGATTTACTAAAATCAGTGTGACAACTCTTTGTCATCTCTGCTTATCCAGAAATTCAGTGATCCCAAGGCCCAAGTTTCTGCTATACATGTCGCATTGTCTAGTGGTCATGGTGGGAAAGATCCAATAATATCCATTATTTTTGCATTCAAAGATGAAGAGTAATAGGCCTACTAAGAAAGCATTAAGAAAACAAAAAGATGGGGAATGTGGAGAGAAATTTTTTTTCAGAATATATTTTCCAACAGAGTTTCATATGTGCTTACTGATTAATATTAAGTCATACTTTAAGCCCTGTTGACAAAAAGCCAAGAAAAACAATTTGGACATTAGCTTTAATGTTTGACATACCCAAACAGGAAACAGCAGTATCTAAATCAAAATCTATTCAGGGTATACATTTGTTATATCACATCAGATGCAAATAACATGTACGTATGTATGTATGTATGTGTGTGTAACTCAAGGCTGTCTTTTTTTTTAAGTATTTTATTATAACACCGTGAGATATACAAATAAAAAAGATATACAATTAAAAAGTTCGCGTTTGGGTTTTGGTCATACAGTGTTCCAGCACCCGTCCCTCCACCAGTGCCCATCTCCCACCACCAACATCCCCGGTTCCCTCCCCCCCTTCCCAGGCCCCACCTCCATGGCAGGTTCTTTATTTCATTCCCTTTCTCTCTCTTTCTATTTTCCTTCACTTCCAGACTATGGATTACCGAACATACATTAAAAGGTTGTCATGTGTATCCTTTTGCCTATATTTAATGCTCAGTTCTAGGTTGGCATTAGTACCCTCGACAATTGTTAGCACCCTGTTCCATTTTCTGTCTTACCTAAACTCTGACTCCCACACGTTTGTGATAATTTCCACCTTTGACAAGACCTCCTGATATATGTTTCACTTGACCTTGGATATTGGTATCATAATATGTACATATATATTTATGTCATGCAAATAAATGCAGTCATTCTGTATCTGTCTCTCTCCTTCTGGCTAATTTCGCTCAACATAATCTTCTCCATGTCCATCCATTTATAGGCAAATTTTATAACTTCATTTTTCCTAACAGCTGCATAGTATTCCATTGTGTAGATGTACAAAAGCTTCTTTATCCAGTCATCAATTTTTGGGCATTCTGGTTGCTTCCAGATTCTGGCTATTGTGAATAATGCTGCTATGAACATAAAAGTAGGGATGGTGTTTCCGCATGCGTATTTTTGTTTCCCAGAGTAGATTCCCAGGAGTGGTATGGCTGGGTCAAATGGGAGTTCAATTTCTAGTCTTTGGAGGAAAGTCCGTATTGTTTTCCAGAAAGGCTGTACCAGCCGGCATTCCCACCAAAAATGGATGAGTGTCCCCTTTTCCCCACATCCACGCCAGCACTTGTTGTTCTTGCTCTTTTGAATATGTGCCAGTCTCTGTGGTGTAAAGTGGTATCTCATTGTTGTTTTGATTTGCATCTGTCTGATGATTAGTGATGATGAGCATTTTTTCATATGTTTTTTGTCCATTCGAATTTCTTCCTTGCTGAAGTTTCTGTTCATTTCTTCTCCCCATTTTTTGATGGGGTTGTTTGTTTCCCTTCTTGTAAAGTTCTACCAGTGCCTGATATATCCTGGATATTAACCCCTTATCAGATGGGTATTGAGTGAATATTCTTTCCCATTCTGTGGACTGCTTTTGTATCTTAGTCACTGTTTCTTTTGAGGTGCAGAAGCTTTTTAGTTTCATGTAGTCCCATATGTTTATCCTTGCTTCTAGTTGCTTTGTTAGTGATGTTTCACCTTTGAAGATGCCTTTAACTTCAATGTCGTGGAGGGTTTTTCCTATATTTTCTTCAATGTACTTTATGGATTCAAGTCTGATATTGAGATCTTTAATCCATTTTGATCTGATTTTTGTGCATGGTGTTAGACACAGGTCCAAATTCATTTTTTTACATGTTGCTGCCCAGTTTTCCCAACACCACTTGTTGAAGAGGCTTTCCTTACTCCATTTTAGACTCATTGCACCTTTATCAAAGATTAAATGATCATGTGTTTGAGGTTGGTTGTCAGGATACTCAATTCTATTCCATAGATCCACAGGTCTGTTTTTATTCCAATACCATGCTGTTTTAATTACTACTGCCTTGTAGTACAGTTTGAAGTTGGGAAAGGTGATGCCTCCCTTCTTCTTTTTTCCCGAGGATTGCTTTAGCTATCCTTGGGGGTTTATTGTTCCATACAAATTTCAGGAGAGTTTGGTCAATTTCTTTGAAGAATGTCATGGGTATCCTCACAGGGACTGCACTGAATCTGTACAGAGCTCTAGGGAGTATTACCATTTTGACAATGTTGATTCTCCCCATCCATGAACAGGGAATGTGTTTCCATTTCCTTGTGTCCTCTTTTATCTCTTGGAGCAGTGTCTTGTAATTTTCTTTGTACAGGTCCTTTACATACTTGGGTAAGTTGATTCCTAGGTATTTGATTTTCTGTGGCACAATTGTGAATGGAATAGTTTCCTTAATATCCCTTTCTTCTCTTTCGTTATTTGTATATAGGGAAAGCCACTGACTTTTGGGTGTTGATTTTGTATCCTGCCACTCTACTATATGCGTCTATTGTTTCTAGGAGTTTTTTGGTAGAGAGTTTAGGGTTCTCTAGGTATAATATCATGTCGTCTGCAAATAATGATAGCTTGACTTCTTCCTTGCCTATCTGGATGCCCTTGATGTCCTTTTTCTTCTCTGATTGCTATGGCAAGTACTTCCAGACTATATTAAATAAAAGAGGTGAGAGTGGGCAACCTAGTCTTGTCCCTGATCTCAGGGGGAAGGCTTTCAACTACTTTTCCCCATTTAGAATGATGCTTGCTGTGGGCTTTTGGTAGATGGCTGTAACTATCTTGAGGAAAGTCCCTTCAATTCCCATTTTCTGGAGGGTTTTAATGATGAACGGGTGCTGGATCTTGTCAAATGCTTTTTCTGCGTCTATTGAAAGGATCATATGTTTTTTATTTTTTCTTTTATTGATATGATGTATTATGTTGATTGACTTGCGAATGTTGAACCATCCTTGCACTCCCGGGATGAATCCAACTTGGTCATGATGTATAATCTTCTTGATGATTCTTTGGATTCTGTTTGCTAGTATTTTGTTGAAGATCTTAGCATCCGTGTTCATCAGGGATATTGGTCTGTAGTTTTTTTTTTCTTTGTGTTGTCTCTCCCTGCATTGGGTATCAGGGTGATATGTGCCTCGTAGAAGCTGTTTGGGAGTGTTTCTGTTTCTTCTATTTCCTGGAAGAGATTGAAAAGGACTGGCAGTAGGTCCTCCTTAAAGGTTTAGTAGAGTTCACTAGGGAATCCATCTGGACCTGGGCTTTTGTGTTTGGGCAGACTTTTAATTACTGTTTCTATTTCCTCAATGGTGATAGGCTTATTCAGGTATTGGAGGTCTTCTTGTTTCAGCCGTGAAAGTTATAGGACTTCAGGAATTTATCCATTTCTTCCAGATTCTCATGTTTCACGGCATACAGGCTCGAAAGTAATCTTTGATGAACTTTTGGATTTCTGTGGTTTCTGTTGTGATGTCACCCTTTTTATTTCTGATTCTGTTTATTTGAGTTTTCTCTTTCCCTGTACTTACAAGTCTTGCCAATGGTTTGTCAGTCTTGTTTATTTTTTCAAAAAGACCAGCTCTTGGTTTCATTAATCTTTTGGATTTTTTTTTTTTGGTTTCCAACTCATTGATTTCCTCTCTAAGTTTTATTATTTCCTTTTTATGCCTGGGTTGGGCTCCTTTTGTTGGTCTTTTTCTAATGTCTTCAGCTGTGTAGTCAGGTTATGTACGTGGGTCCTTTCTTGTTTCCTGATGAATGCTTGCAGAGCTATAAACCTCCCTTCTTAACACGGCTTTTGCCGTGTCCCACAAGTTCTTATAATTGGTGTCTTCATTTTCATTTGTTTCCAGAAATCTTTGGATTTCCTGTTTGATTTCTTCTATGACCCATTTGTTGTTCAGGAGTGAGCTGTTCAGTTTCCAGGTGTTTGGTTTGACTCCCCTGTTTCTGTGTACGGTTAACTTCCATTTTCAGTGCACCATGGTCTGAAAAGATAGCTGACATAATTTCTATCTTTTCTATTTTATTGAGGTATGCTTTGTGGCTCAGCATGTGGTCTATCTTTGAAAATGTTCCATGTGCACTAGAGAAAAATGTGTATTCAGCTTTTTTGGCATGAAAAGCCCTGTATATATACACTAGCTCTCTTCCATTTCTTCCTTCGGGGCCAATATTTTCTTGGTGAGTTTCAGTCTTGTTGATCTATCCATCGTTGATAGAGCAGTGTTGAAATCTCCAACTATTATTGTGCTACTGTTAATGTCTTCTTTGAAGTCTCTTAGCAGTTGTTTTATGTATTTTGCTGACCCCTCATTGGGTGCATATATGTTTAGTAGTGTAATTTCTTCCTGGTGTACATACGCCTTAATTAATAAGAAGTGGCCTTCGTTGTCCCTTCTAACCTTTTTCAGCCTGAAGTCTATATTATCTGATACTAATATGGCCACACCAGCCTTTTTGGAAGAGTTGTTTGCATGGAGAATGGTCTTCCAACCTTTGACTCTGAGTCTGTGTTTGTTCTGATTATTCAGATGCGTTTCTTGTAGACAGCAGAATGTTGGGTTCAATTTTTTAATCCATTTTGTCATTCTGTGTCTCTTAATTGGTGCACTTAGACCATTGACATTGAGAGAGATTATTGTCATTTTATTTTGTGCCATCTTTCCTTTTGTGTTTGTTGTGCTTATGGGTTTGATCGCATTACGGTAGTCCCTTCAGTCCTTCTTTTAAAGTTGGTTTTGAGTCCATGAAGTTCCTGAGTTGTTGCTTATCCATTTAGTTGTGTATCTTTCCTTCATATCTGAATGTGAGCCTGGCCGGATAAAGAATTCTTGGTGAAGCCTGCAGTTCATTGAGCCTTTTCGCAATATCCCACCATTGTTTTCGGGCTCGGAGCGTTTCATCAGAGAAGTCTGCTGTAAATCTTAGAGATGTTCCTTTGTATGTGATTTCCTTCTTTGATCTTGCTGCTTTCATTATTCTATCCCTATCTATAGTTTTTGTCATTTTTATTAAGATGTGTCTTGGAGTATTCTTGTTGGGGTTTCTTTTTAGCTGTTATCCTACGGGCCTCTTGGATCTTGAGGCAAGCATTCTTTAGTTCCGGGAACTTTTCAGCAATTATGGCTTTGACAGTTTCTTCTTCATCAGGGTTTTCTTCTTGCCCTTCTGGGACCCCAATGATCCGTATGTTGTTTCTTCTGGCTTCATCCTGATTATTTCTTGTTGTCTGTTCGGTAATTGTGAAAGGCTGTCTTTAAATAGACAAGTGCATGATGATTATCATCTGTGCATATTATTTTTCTATATCACTTGACTTAGAATATTTCTCTTAAATAATCATTTTTCTAAACCAGAGGCAGACTCCCAGGTTTTGTTTCAATGCTATTTCAGGACAAGAAAGAAGAACCTTGTATAAAGTGCTTGTCTTGCACATAGGAGACCTAAGTTTCATCTCTGGCACCAGATATGGCCTCTCAAGCACTGTCAGGTTGAGCACAGAACAAGGATTAAGCTCTGGTTACCAGCTGTGGTCAAAGATCATCAATAACTAAATAAATAAAGGCTATATGGTAAAAATACTTTGTAGTCATGTTGTCTTTGTCATAAATACTTAACTGTTAAATATCTTTAAAAATTATAGATTTCTAGTATGAAAGAAGCAACATAACTCCTCTCTAAAACAAAACAAAACACTCTAGGTCCTGCAAGGAATGTTCTGTATCTCAAAGTATTTGCTTTGCAAATGTGAGGACACAATAGCTAAAGTATAAGCATGGTCTTATCATCTCTATAATTTAGTGTCCCCATTGTCACAACAGAGAATGTCATCTCTAGCATACCTAGCATACAACCAAGGTATACACAATCTGGTATCCTACCAGTATACAACCAAGCACCACAACAAAAACTTGGAACCAAGGCAGTGACCCCTAGGAAATGCTACAACCAGAAAGTGCATGACCACAATTAAACACATGTAACACCTAGGCCAGTGGAAGCACAACTACTGTAAGTGTGTGACCCTCAGCAAACATACCAGATGAGGGTATAAGCACTGCATCCAGACATGGAACTTCTATTGAAGCCTTCAATCAAGTATTTAGACACCATGGCCATGTATGTGTGACCCTCAGTTATCACAATAATAGCAACTCACTTTATCACTGTATCACTGTCTTCCCATTCATCATCGATTGGCTCGAGCAGGAACCAGTAATATCTCCATATGTCCTGTCTCATGCAAGTAGAGCCCAAGGGCACCTGCTTGCTCCAGCAACATAAAAAGACTCAAGCCATTCAATCAGGTCATGGGAATGAGGTTATAATTTTTACTGGTATTTGGCATATCAAATACGACTCGGCGTAGCTTGCCAGGCTCTGCCATGCGGGTAGCATACTCTTGTAGTCATCTCTAATCCAGCATTTATTGATGAACCGCTGGCTGCAAGCGCGCCACGCAAGCCGGGATGTGATAGGCTGGTCTGATGGGTGAAGTTCTGACGAGGAGGAAGTCTGGATGGGTCATCTGGCTTGTTGCGAGGCTCTGCTGGGGTGGCAATTCCTGACTAACAAATACAGAAAACATGACAGGGGGCAGACTTCTGTTGGGGTCCTTCCTCCCTTCCTCCCTCTCTCTCTCTCTCCCTCTCTCTCTCTCCCTCTCGCTTTCTCTCTCTGTACATAAAATCAGACCATTCAAAGACTCAACTCCAAGACAAACTAAAAACACTACATAAGAAGTCAACTATATGCAATGCATGAGATAGCTCAGTGTCATTGAATTTCTACTTTGCCAGCAAAAAAAAATTTGAGTTTAATCCCCCGGGTCAAAATATGAACCAAGCATTGTCCTAGGAGCTCCGCAATATGGGGCTGGTGGCCATTGTGTCCATGATTTCTAGTGCTACATGCAATTTCCAGCTGCACCACAACTAAAATGGTGTTCAAATACTAATGAGCACAATGCAACACCTCCCAAAAAATGGAAAGGAAAGAAAACATTTAAACACTGGAGCAAGGAAGTAAGATTCTTTGTGAGCATTCATGGGAACATTGCAGTGATCTTAAGCAACACTATAACCAGAATGCTCTTGAGCATCACAACTAAAGAATGCAACCCTCAGTAATTATGTGCTCAAACATCACAGCAAAAGGTGGGCAATCCACAGTGAGCCCCACAGTTTGATTACTATGACCGATGCTTGACCACAGCAAGCACCATTAATGTGTGAGCACCACATTCAGGCATGTGTGTGTCTGATTTTAACAAGAAAGAACAGAGGGTAGGGGGTGAAAACTTTTTTTAAAAAGAAACAGATCACTAGACATTTGTTCTTCAAAGCATCCCTTCTTATATTTTCTCCTAAGAAGGCTTCATCTTCTCAAAATATTACATCTTTTCCCATCACTGTGCTTCCAGTTATTTTGTCCTATAAATAAGCTCAAAATTCTGTCTCTGAACTACTTACTCAGTGGGCTCTCACATTAACAGTAAATTCACATCGTTTTTCTTGCTAATCTTCTTTTATCAGTTTAATTCACAGTCCCTACCCCAACTCCATCTTTTATCTTCCAGAGATAGAGGAAAGTTTTCCCCTCTCCAACAGCTCTCACTAACTCTGGTCTTTCTGTTTAAAGATGGTCACTCTGGGGCAGGATGATTAGCAGGACACCTGGATTACATTGTCCTTTATCAGACACTGGCTAATTTCTGTGATGCCTAATGTGCAATGTGACCAATAAAATGCCCAACATTGTGGCAACTTAAAAAAAACTCATAAAACCTCCAATTACTTGATAATATTGTATTCCATATTAACAATCACCTTATGTAACATTAATAATCTTCTAATTGGGTCTTTCTGATCTTATACTTCAAACTCTATTTTGTAACTAAAGCCACACTGACCTTTTAAAAAGCAAATTGTTCTCCTGTTAACTTATTAAATGGCTTCCCACAGCCTGAGGGGAATTATCCACAATTGCAAATGTGACTCAAAACTTTCTTGATCAGTTGGCAGTATTACAAAACATAATGTAATAAGTAATGTTAAGAATTTTTTTTCCTTCTAAATTTCTAATTGTGTCTATAAGTAGATTTCTAGCAATGGGATTGCTAGGCTAAAGGATCAAAGTATGTCTGTAATGTGAGCGCCTTCACAATGCTATTATACATATTGTTTTGCCATCAGCAAAGCATCAGGAACCATTTATCTGCAAACTCATCAAAAATGTTACAGATTTTATTTTATTTTTGATATTTTAGTGATGACAAGATGATTTTTTGTAGATTTAATTAGCATTTCTATTATATTATTATAAATAAACAAAGTTTAATCTTTGGTCAGTTATCTGGACATAATCGCTTTAGTTTTCTTTTTATTTTTTTATAATTTTATTTTGCATTTGAGGAACTGACACACTGTCATGAATTTTAGCTATTCTGTACTAATCAATTATCTTCTAAATAAATATCTTTTAAATAAATAACTATGCAAAGTTTAAATTCAATGTGTTAAATTTATCAATCTTAATATGTAGTTAGATGCAGATATACCAAGTAGAGCAGCTACCAGCTGTCCCCCCTGTGTGATTTATCTCCAAATTACCATAAATATTCAAATTACCCCTCTCAGAGAGCCTGAGAAGCTACTGCAAGTATACTGCCTGCACAGCAGTGCCTGCAAACTGTCCAATGCATATTCAATATGCCAAAACCAGTAATAACAATGTTTATTTTCCTGACCCTGAAAGAGCCCTTTAATAAAGCAGCACTAAGAAGGACGAACAAGGAGTGCCTGATAAAATTTAAGGGCCAAACTAGAAGATGGTCGACTTCTTCGCCAAGACCCTGAACAAATGGTTTGAGGCTCTTCGTATTCCTGAAGCAACCATACGCCATTGGGATACACTGGCATGTGATAGGGTCAAATGGAATTTTTTTTTGGGCACCTGCTCGGCAAATTGATGAATAACGGGATATCAAATGATCAAGTGATCAAGTGAATATTTAGTTGTTACTCCTGAATTTTATTTATAATTAGAAAACTTGTCTGAATTCTCAGCACTGTTTCCACTATTTTCAGTAATGTTTATCATTTATTTTTTCATGTAAATTTCAGGTTTATTTATATTATAATCTATTATTCAGTGATTATAGTAATAATTATAAGAGGGGGTCAGAGTGATAGTACAGCAGTATCCCATATGGTCCTCAGAGTCTACTAGTTATAATTTCTGAGAGCAGAGCCAGGATAAGCTCCAAGTACAGACTGATTATGGCCCCCCAAACCAAAAATTAATAGTATCACATAATAATATTAATTGATACAAATAACTATGTTTTTTCAAATGTGAATTAAATTTTTTAAACAAAAATTTTAAAAGCAGAGTCTTTCCTGGGCCAGGTCTCCCATGTGCATATTCAGTTTCAGTTCTCAATGCCATAAGGTCCCTCCAGCACCTCCAGAGAATCTGCCCTGGAGCCTGGTATTGCCCCCAAACCAAGAAAGACAGAAAAGAATTCATTTCCCAAATGCTTTTAGATGTGACATTACAACAGAATATTTCATTGTGCATAATTTAATTCAGAAATTCTTTGTATGTTACTGCTCTCTTTATTTTTCATAAATACTATATTCTTATAAATTATCAAAGATTTATATTTTGAGTAAATATCTGGTAGGACTGACACCTATTGCTCTTCTATAGAATTTCCCTGAGTATTTATTTTTATATATTTGTCTTTTGAAGTCTAAAATCAACTTGTCTCATTCCAGAAATAAACTATCTTTGTTTCTCTTTTGACAAAGTGAAAATGATATATTAACTGAGAAAGACATTGTGTTAAAAACTTAGGATGTGTTTCTTCAAATCTACTTGTCTGTGTTTCATTAAATTTTTTGGTGAACTCTCACACGTGTGTCCGCCTCAGGTACTCTCCTGGGGTGTGCTGCTGGTGGGCAGGCACCTGGGGTCTGGTAGAGCCCCAGGCCTCTGCAGAGGTGGAACTACAACCTCCAGAAGTCCAAGCGGAAGCAGAGTAAATGGACATTTTGAACTCTCACACCGGCCTGTGTCCGCCTCAGATATTCCCCTGGGGTGTGTGGCTGGCTGGGCAGGCACCTGGGGTCCTGGTAGAGCCCCAGGCCTCAGATGAAGGTGGAACTACAACCCCCAGAAGTCCGAGCGGAAGCGAAGTAAATGGACATTTTGAACTCTCACACCGGCCTGTGACCACCTCAGGTACTCTCCCTGGGGTGTGTGGCTGGGAGGGCGGGCAGCCGTTCACGCGGCCGCTTATTAATACAAATACTAGGAAATTCAACACCAAGGGAAGGCAATACCCCTAAAGAAAAAAAGAAACAGTACACTAGAGGAATCTATCCCTGAGCACCGCAACACCATGGGGAAACAACACAGATCCCCAGTTCAAAGAACAGATGAAGATATAAACCCTGAAGACTCAAAAAAGAATGCAGATGTGCATGATCTCTCTGACAATGAATTTAGAGAAGAAATTGTAGGATGCTTAAGGAGCTCAACGAAAAAATGGAGCAGATGTCCAATAAAATACAGGAGAACATAAATGAAGCAGTTGAAAGGGCAGTCAATAAATTACGGGAGGAAATGAGACCAGAAATGAGAACCATGAAAATAGAAATATCATCGCTTAAAAACTCAGTAGATGAAATGAAAAACACAATAGGGGCTCTCAACAGTAGGATGACAGCAGTGGAAGAGAGAATCAGTGAGACTGAAGATGAACTGCAGAAAGCACTCAGAGAACTACATAAGGTGGAAAAAGACCGAAAAATGGATCAGCAACCGAACAGAGAACAATGGGATGAAGCCAGGAGGAACAACATAAGAATCATCAGAGTCCAGAGGGAGAGGAAAGTAACCCCAAGGAAATTAAAACAGTTAAAAACATCCTGGCTGAAAAGTTCCCCCGAAGTTAAAGGACGACGGCATCCAGAACCAAGAAGCCCGATGCGTACTCAGCAAGAAGAGACCACAATAGAAAGACCCCAAGACACATCCTAGTCAAAGTAATGGATGCCATAGACAGAGACATAATTCTTCAGGCAGCAAGATCAAAGAAGGAAATTGTATACAAAGGAGTAACCATTCGACATTCAGCAGACTTCTCAGAAGACACCCTCCAGCCCGAAGGCAGTGGTGGGAAATAGTAAAAAAAACTTAATGAAATGAATGCTTCAGCAAGAATTCTTTATCCGGCTAAACACTCACTCATATTTGAAGGACAGATATACAACTTCTTGGATACACAACAGCTTAGGAACTTTGTAAAATCAAAACCAACCTTAAAAGAAGGACTGAAAGATCTACTATAAGACGAGACATAACCAACCTATACAGAAAGATGGCACAAAAATCCCATGACAATAACTCTCTCAATGTCAATGGTCTAAATGCACGAGTTAAGAGGCACAGAGTGGCAAAATGGATCAAAAAATTGAATCTGACATTCTGCTGCCTTCAAGAAACACACCAGAACAATCGGAGCAAAACAGGCTCAAAATAAAAGGCTGGAAAAGAATCCTTCACTCAAACAACCCATCCAAAAGCCTGTGGTAGCCATACTGGTATCCTACAACATAGACTTCAGGCTAAAGAAGGTCAGAAGGGACAATGAAGGTCACTTCTTAATAGTCAAGGGATGCATATATCAGGAAGAAATCACACTATTAAACATATATGCATCCAACGAGGCGCCAGCAAAATACCTAAAACAACTACTAATAGACTTCAAAGAAGACATTGACAGCAACACAATTGTAGTTGGATGTCGCGGGAACGCCGCCGGGGGTCCCCGACAGTGTCAGGACAGAGGTTGTCTTCTACCTCCGAGGATGCCGGGAGAACAGATGAAAACTCACGAATCCGGTGCAGTTCCAAAAATGGCTTTTAATAGTACAAAAGCTCTTCCATAGCAATCCAATATAATGAACAAACTCTAGCTCTGGTCCAAACTTAGACCATACAAAAGAGCCTAAGTCTCCCACCAAAGAGAGAGAGGATCTCACCCGAGCTGAGTCCCACCCAGAAGAAGCAAAAGGCCAAAGAGCAAAAGGCCAAAAGCCAAAAGCAGCAGGAGCCAAAAGCTGAAGGCTGAGGAACCAAAAGGCAAAAGGTGAAGGGGTCTCAAGTCAGCCCCTTATATACACCAAAGTAATCCAATCAGGAGGTTGTCATGCCAACAAAGAACCCTAAACAGAGTGTAATGCCACACCCTATTGCAGGTATAAACAAAGGTTACACCAAGGACTAATCCCGAGATTATCTCTTATGTAAAACACTGGAGAGAGAGGGGGCTGATATAAAGTAATACATCTTAACTTCATGAGCTTCATGTAATCTAGATGGTACCCACAAGGTCCTTATTATTATCTGCACCAGGGTGATTCTGAGTATCTTGTTCTCATGTACTGAAAGGGTCATACTCGCCTGCTTAGAGCAAACTAGTATGATCCTTCCTATAGTCTTCCTTTAGTCTCAGCGTAGCCAGGGTGGTAGTCTCCTGGTAAATTCTAACTGTCCCACGTTGGGTGCAGTGGGTATAAAGAGGAGCGGTGCCCAATCTAGAAAACATAGAAGTCTTAGTAAATGTATAAGTCAGAAGTTATTCAATCAAGGTGACTTATGTAACTGCCGCACCCTCTAGCAGTGTTTACATAGAAGAGAGATCTCATTAGAATGAACCTTGGCTTAAATAAGATTAAGCCGAGAGTGAGCAAAACAACAAAACTCCCAGATTAGCTAAACATGTCCTCCAACAGTTGGAGACTTCAACACTGCTCTATCAACCCTGGATAGATCAACAAGATTGAAACTTACCAAGGAAATACTGGCCCTAAAAGAAGAGATGGAAGAAAGAGGGCTGGTAGACATATACAGGGCATTTCATCCCCAAAAAGCTGAATTCACTTTCTTCTCCAGTGAACATGGTACATACTCCAAAATAGATCACATGCTGAGCCATAAATCATACCTCCATAATATCAGGAAGATAGAAATTGTGCCAACTATATTTTCAGACCATGAGGCACTGAAAATAGAAGTTAATTGTACACAAAAACGGAGACCAAGACCAAGTACCTGGAAACTAAACAGCTCACTGCTGAACAACCAGCAAGTCATAAAAGAAATCAAAGAGAAAATCCAAAGATTCCTGGAAACAAATGAGACTGAAGACACGAATTACCAGAACTTGTGGGACACAGCAAAAGCAGTGTTAAGGGGCAAGTTCATAGCTCTTCAAGCATTCATCACAAAAGAGGAAAAGGCCATCACAAACAGTCTGACCTCACAACTTAAGTTCTTAGAGAGTGATCAACAAAAGGAGCCCAACCCAAGCACAAAGAAAGAAATAATAAAACTTAGATCAGAAATCAATGAGATGGAATGTCAAAAACCAATCCAGAAGATCAACAAAACCAAAAGCTGGTTCTTTGAAAAAATAGACAAGATTGACAAACAACTTGCAAGACTTGTAAGAAAAGGAAAAGAGAGAACCCAAATAAATAGAATCAGATATGAAAACGGGGACATCACAACAGAAACCACAGAAATTCAATAGATCATCAGAGATTACTATGAGAGCCTGTATGCCATGAAATAAGAGAACCTAGAAGAAATGGACAAATTCCTGAATTCCTATAACCTCCCATGTCTGCAACAAGAAGATTTGGAATACCTCAGCAAACCTATCTCCATCGAGGAGGTAGAATCGGTAACCAAAAGTCTCCCCAAAAACAAAAGCCCAGGTCCAGATGGATTCACCATTGAATTCTACAAAACCTTTAAAGAGGACCTACTCCCAATTCTTTTGAAGCTCTTCCGACAAATTGAAGAAACAGAAACACTCCCAAAAAAGCTTTTACGAGGCACATATCACCCTGATACCCAAAGCAGACAGAGATGTCACAAAAAAGAAAAACTACAGACCAATCTCCCTGATAAATACAGATGCTGAGATCTTCAACAAAATACTAGCAAATAGAATCCAAAGAGTCATCAAAAAGATTATACACCATGACCAAGTGGGATTCATCCTGGGAATGCAAGGAAGGTTCAACATCCGCAAGTCAATCAACATAATACATCATATCAACAAAAAGAAAAATAAAAACCATATGATCATATCAATAGATGCAGAGAAGGCATTTGACAAGATTCAACACCAGTTCATGATAAAAGCTCTCCATGAAATGGGGATTGAAGGAACCTTCCTCAAGATAATCCAGGCCATCTACTACAAGCCCACAGCGAGCATCATTTTCAATGGGGAAAAACTGAAAGCCTTCCCTTTAAGATCAGGGACAAGACAAGGCTGCCCACTCTCACCACTTCTATTCAATATTGTATTGGAAGTACTTGCCATAGCAATCAGGGAAGAAAAAAGACATTAAGGGCATCCAGATAGGAAGGGAAGAAGCCAAGTTGTCACTATTTGCAGATGACATGATATTATACCTGGAAAACCCGAAACTCTCTACCAAGGGGCTCCTAGAAATAATACATTCCTATAGTAGAATGGCAGGGTACAAAATCAATATCCAAAAGTCAATGGCCTTCCTATATGCAAACAGCGAAAGAGAAGAAAGGGACATAAAAGAAACTATCCCATTCACAATTGTGCTACAGAAAATCAAATACCTAGGAATCAGTTTGACAAAGAATGTAAAGGATCTCTACAAAGAAAACTACAAAACGTTACTTCAGGAAATAAAAGAGGACCTGAGGAAATGGAGACATATTCCATGCTCATAGATTGGAAGGATTAACATTATCAAAATGGTAATACTCCCTAGAGCTTTATACAGATTCAATGTGTTCCCTATAAAGATACCCATGATGTTCTTTAAAGAAACTGAACAAACACTCCTGAAATTTGTATGGAATAATAACCCCCCCACCGAATAGCTAAAGCAATCCTTGGGAAAAGAAGATGGGAGGTATCACTTTCCCCAACCTCAAGCTCTACTACAGAGCAGTTGTAATTAAGACAGTGTGGTATTGGTATAGAGACAGACCCGTAGACCTATGGAATAGAACTGAATATCCTGAAACACACTCTCAAACATACAACCACGTAATCTTCGATAAAGGAGCAAAAAATATTAAGTGGAGCAAAGAAAGCCTCTTCAACAAATGGTGCTGGGAAAACTGGGCAGCTACATGTAAAAAATGAACTTAGACCTCCTTCTAATGCCATGCACAAAAGTCGGATCAAAATGGATTATAGATCTCAACATCAGACAGGAATTTATAAGGTACATCGAAGAAAACATAGGAGAAACGCTCTACGACATCGAAACTAAAAATATCTTTAAAGACGACACACCACTGACCAAGCAAATGGAAGCCAAGATAAACAAGTGGGATTATATAAAATTGAAAAGCTTCTGCACCTCAAAAGAAACAGTGACCAAGATACAAAGACAATCCACAGAGTGGGAAAGGATATTCACCCAATACCCATCTGACAAGGGGTTAATATCCAGGATATATCACACACTGGTAGCCCTTCACAAGAAAAAAAACAGGCAACCCCATCAAAAAATGGGGAGAAGAAATGAACAGAAGCTTCCAAAAAAGAAGAAATTCGAATGGCCAAAAAGGCATATGAAAAAGTGCTCTTCATCTTTAATCATCGGGGAGATGCAAATCAAAACAACAATGAGGTGCCATCTCACACCACAGAGACTGGCACACATCCAAAACAGCAAGAACAACCGGTGCTGGCGTGGATGGGGAAAAAGGAACTCTCATCCACTGTTGGTGGGAGTGCGGACTGGTCTAGCCCTTTTGGAAAACAATATGGCCATTCCTCTGAAAACTAGACATTGAGCTCCCATTTGATCCAGCAATAGCACTCCTGGAAAAATACCCAGAGACTGAAAAACACATAGCAGAAACACTATTTGTACTTCTTTATCCATCTCTGAGCTATTCACTATAGCTAGAATCTGGAAACAACCTAAATGCCCGAGAACAGAGGACTGGCTAAAGAAACTGTGGTTCATCTACACTATGAATACTATGCAGCTGTCAGAAAAGATGAAATTATGAAATTTACCTGCAAATGGATGAACATGGAGACTATCATGCTGAGTGAAATTAGTCAGAAGGAAAAGGACAGAAATAGAATGACTGCATTCATTAATAGGACATAAATAGATACCAGTGTTTTACTAAATGTGTGAAATGGTAAAGGCAGACTAAAACTCACCATTGAATATACACAAAGAGACTTAAGTGATAAACTCTAAATATCTGCAGGGCTAGCCACAATGTGTAAAACAAGAGGGAAAGAGATGCAGAGACAGAAAGAGAGAGACAGAGAGAGAAAGAGAGGAAACAGGGCTACCTGCTGTTGAGGCAGCATGGGGGTAGGTGGGAGGGGTGGGGGTACATTGGTGGTGGAAATGGAGCACTGGTGGAGGGATGGGTGCTGGAATACTGTATTACCAAGAACCAATTGTGAACACCTTTGTAATTGTATGTCTCACGGTGGTATAATAAAAAATTAAAAAATATATAAAAATAAATAAAAAATAAATAAATAAAAAATAATGTTTTTGGTGAAGTTTTTTCTTGTAACTTTTACATATTTCTTAAATTTAAGTTTATTCTGAAATATTACTTTTTCTCTTATAAATGGATTATATTTTTATTTTCAGATTAGAATTTCATATCAAAATGATTTGTGGACATTAACTTAATGTCTTGTTAACTTAGTGTATTATCCTAGTATTTATAGCAGTTTGATCTTAATAATTTGCTTATAAATCTTAGATATATCATTAAGTTATTTATATAAAGATAGTTTATTTCTTTATTCAATTCTTATCTTCTATTTTCTTTATTTCACTATATTTAAGCACTTCAAGTATACTTAACAAAAGAACAGTAGTACTGAAAATATCTCTGAGTTTTCCAACCAAGGAAGATGCTGGATTCAATCTGACAAAAAGTCTGAGGATTAAGATTGATAGGTAATATATAGCTAGATAGATAACATACACCTCTAACTATTATTCATTTATTTTACATGTTGTTTTCTCTTTCATGAATTCTATGAAATTCTCTTTTAGTCTTTATAGGACAATCAGTATTTTTTGGATCTCATTTCTCTTGAGATTCATTAATATGATGAATTCTATCATTATTTCCTTCATTTTATGCCTCTTTGTATTCCTTAAATAGAGTCCACATATTCATGTTATATTTTTATATGCTATTTTCTTTTTGTTTGCTAACGATTGTAACAATCTAATTAGGATTGTTGCATCAATAGTGACTATAGATATGAATCTGTACTCCTTTTATGTACAATCTTTATCAGTTTTAGGAGCCAGTTTCATATGATGGAAGGACTAATTTGTCTGAGGTGACAGAAAAATGTTAAAAGTCATAGGCTTTTACCCATTTTGTGATATGATTTGCGTCTCTGAGCTAAATAGAAGAAATACATTTACCTTCCCCATAGTTACCTCCAAGGCCTTAGGCCTATAAATCACTTAGAGTTCTGCAAGTCAGAAGCATCTTTTCTTCTTACATTCTCTCACATACCAAATGGGCTGCCCAGAGTAGTGCTAATAAGAGATGTATACCTCTCTCAGAAATAAGATAACATAAACCAAAGATACAAGCATGGGTTTATACAAATATATCCATTCTAATGTGAGTATACATCTAATCTTTCATATTCGCTTTGAAGTCCCAAGGTTTTGGTATTAGCTTTTTTTTTCAGTAATCTATGACCACTGTATCACATTCCATTCTTGGGACAGAGAAACAGGAAAAAAAAAATTCCTAAATTTTAAAATGACAGAATAAGAACAAGGTATTTAGGTTTGAAGAATTAGAACTATTTTTCAAATGTCTTAAATTTGTACTTAAATCATCATGCAACAACTTCTGCATGGGAAATTATGTCTCCTTGTGGACATACAATTTTTCATTTCTTGTATCTGATGAATACATTTAAGATCATCAATAATATTTTTTCAGTTAGTACATTCTAATTATTCATCCGTGTTTTCATCTGTTTAAAATAGCTTTAACATTAGTGCCAGAGAGATAGTACACTAGGAAAGATATTTGCTTTGCCAGTAGCTAGCCAAGGTTTGATCTCTGGTACCCTCTGTGGTCCTCTGAGAACTTACAGGTATAGCCTAAAAGTAAATCAACGACTCTAAAATATAAACTCTTTGTATTTTATCAATACATTTATTACTTTTTTTCCTGATTAAATGCTTTCAGGAGAATTTCTGGTTTAAGACCTCACTTTACAGAAACTGAGTTGATGTATTTCTATGCCACAGAGACAAAAATGCAGGTTTATTGTTTATACAGACCTTCTCAAATGTGCCTAAAGCTATTGCAGAATAACTATCTGTAGGGTCATCATATTACAATAACATTCTATAAATGCTTAATTTCAAATTGTTTATGTGGTAATAAAATCAATGAGGTGAATTTAAGAAGCAAGGCGGTTGCTACAATTACTGTTTATGTTATTCCCAAATTGGTATCTATTTTTCCAGCCTCCTAATGTTGGACATTTGGTAGAATAAGCACAATGATGGAACAGACATAGGAAAATAAATAGATATAAAGATAGATTTAGACATATGCCTGCTGCTTGCTGCCCTCCAGGACTTGCTTGTGTGGCTGATCAAAATGTATATAGCTGAGATATCCCAGGGCCTGGAAGTTTTGTCAAAAGAACTTTCTCATAGAAGTAAGAGAGCTGAAACAAGCTAATATATCATGGGAAACAAAATCCCTGTTTTTCACAGAAACCAACTGGGAGGGAAATGGGTAAAAACAAGGGAGGTAGTAATGATTCAGATTTCCAGTTAGGGCTAGTTTTTTTTATTAGAAATTAAAAATGGAAATATGGATCTGATTAATTATATAAAAAATAAATTGAATTTCTTTTTAAATGTTTTAGTTTGCTTTAGTAAGGAGTGTTTGATTTTAGTGTTAATGGAAGTTTGAGATGTTGTTTTTATATAAACACATTAAAATATACAATAGAAATTTTTTTCTTAAACATAAGAAAGCTTTTCAAAGTAATGGAAATGATGTTTCTTTGTGCTAATTTTCTCTGTTTTATTTTTGGGGCCATACCTAGTACTGCTCAAGGCTTACTCCTAGCTTTATGCTCAGGATCACTCCTATTAGGGCTTGGGGAACCATACATACAGGGTGCCAAAGATAGAGCCAGCATCAGACAGTGCAAGGTGAGCTCCCTACTCACTGTACTATCTCCCCTGCACCAAGATTAGTGTTTCTTGACTCCCCTAATTTGTAAGTAATGTAATATTATTCCAGAAAGAATAGTCATTGGACATCTCCAAAGTCAGAAAGAGATTTAAGAAGTGAATCTAATTCACTCCTTTACTCCCACTGTGGCTGTTTTCCAATGCAACAAGAATCAGACTTTTAATTTCTTGATCCTTCTTTATTCATTCTACAATTTTCATTTCATCTTCAGTTTTTCTTAAACTGTTTGCTCCTTATCTTAATAACTCTCTCCAAAAATCTTTACTTTCTTGGTTTCTGCTTCCTTTCTGAAACATGGTCTGGAAAAAATCATTTCAACTTTAAGCAGATTCTGAAACCTTCTTTGTATTTCTAACTGGTCTCTGAGCACTGCTGGAAAATTGTAGAGTCAAACTTTTTGTGCTGAAATTTTTTTAGATCTTTTAAGTAGTCTATCAATTCTACTTAATTTTCTTACACAGCTCCCTCAAAAATGGCTCTAACAAAACTTTTTCCCTCTTCTCAGGCATGTTACACTTATGAAAACAGCTTAATTTTTACTATACAGCCTTGTCTCCTATTTCCTATCCTTGCCACAAAATCATTCTTCAGTCATAGTAATTAATGTGATTTTTTCTTCTTTCTTCTTTATGTTTAGTTTTGTCTTTATATTCTAAAAAATATTTTAGAAGGAGGAAATCATGTCCAGTTGCCTTTCAAAAAATCTTGTAGAGACTCCTGAGTGACAATTCAAGTGGTTGAATCATCACTTAACATGTACAAGGCCCTGCGTTTGATTGCCAGCACCATTGGTTGTAGTTGTGGTCACCCCAAAGCACTGTCAGGATGGTTCTAATGGAACACATTATACCCACTGCTCCATTTGGCCTAGAGGCCTAGATTCTTTCTCATCTGTGGTATAAGAACTTATTAATTAGTGCCACTATCTTTTGGCAAGACTCAATTTAGTCTTACTATTTCTAAAATTTAGAATAGTTGAGTGAGTCTCCATTGTTCTTAAGACAAGAACCATAGTTTTATATAAGAAAAAAAATTGACTGGGGTGCAGGGACACATTCACCAGTGCTCAGATCTTACTCCTGGCTCTGAGCTCAGGAACATTCCTGGCAGAGATCATATGGAGTTCCAGGGATTGAACTTGAGTAGTCTGCTTGCAAGGAATATGTGTAAGAGCACATATTCTTTCCAGCTTCTAAAACATAAAACCTCTAAGCCACCTGCAGATTCAGAGTTGCCATATTTTCTTTTAATTTTTCATTATTTTGTTTTGTCCTTGTTTGCTTTTGAACCATTAACGTGCTGCCTCCTCTGCTTCTCATAACTTCAAACAAATAGACTTAATCAACTGCCCTTCATCTAGCACTTCTGTCATATGCTACATATTTTGGAAGCCTTTCTGATTTCCATAATGCTAGGCAGGGTTTCTCTTTGATTGAACCAAATGCTACCATGGTATGTTTTTAACAGTGACTCTTGGAAAAATGCACATTTTTAAATTTCTTCAAATTTTATTATGCCAAATATCTGTACTCTTCTTAATTTTTTCCAAGTAAATTTCTAGTCTTTACCTGCCTATTTTCTTTTTGTCCCTGTAAGGAAGGCTTACTTGATCAACAAATATTACAGATGATTGCTTATCACTTCTGCAAGAAATCCATCCTCCAAGCCAAATAAAACATGCTTATTCTAAACAGTTTCATCCAGATGTTCTAAGTACAAACAAAATTTACTTGCTCAGCTTTTATAAAGAGAAAATGGCAAGGGAAGAAAAAGGAAGGGGAGGGAAGTGATGGAAAATTCAACTTGACTAAATGTCTAGGAATTCAAGAAATGGCTATTCAAAAATCAGAATATATTGCAACCTATGTTACTTAGTACTCACAGACCATAAACAAAATTACAGCCTCTCTTTGCATGCCATAGATTTTATACAGAATGTGAGAACACAAATCCAAATACTTTCTCCCCAAGTTTCCTATTTAAATAGTGTCCTGAAGTTCTTTTCACTAAATCAAACAGGAACTTCTTCCTTTCAAATGAAGTTCAGTTAATTTGTTCAAATTCTCTTCTTCTAGCAAAGCAAAATGTCTCAGAGAAAGAAAAAAATTTACACCCACCCCTCAATTTATTCTGAAGATGGGTCATTTTTAAAGGAACTCTTCAGAGCTTCAGGAAAGTAGCCTTTCTATATGTTATTTATTCTCCATTAGGGCAGCATTCCTATCACGGTGAAAAAAGAATAATTTACATATGTATAACAGTGAGATACCTGCTAAGTAAACCTTCTCCAATAATCTCCCATGACTGAGTTTTCTGTCTATTTCTAAAGCCCTTTTGTCTTAGCTAAATTATTAAAAATGGTGCCTCAAATCACTTAACTAAATTATTAAAAACAGATCTTTCTAATTTATAGGAGTCAAACGTGATTATTTTAAACTAAATGGAGGTCATATCTGGACACCCTTTAATATGACTGCAGCTTATATGGGTAAATTGTTGAGCAGAAGCTTCACTTATACTCATTACTGCTATCCCTAAAAATAGGCTTAAATTTTCAGAAATAGTCACATGTATATCCTTACCTAAAGAAAGGAAATAAATTAACCCTACAATATATTAGCAGATTTTAGAATCTTTTGCATATAATTCCTTAAGATTTGAAGCATGCAAGCAGATGGATTCTATCTAGCAAAGAATTCCTAGAGAAATTCATAGCAAAGAATTCCTAGAGAAATTGCCCTATTGCCAGCCCTGTTGCCAGCCCTGAAGTAGCAGAAAGGCAGAAACTGAGGCAACATCCAACCAAAAATGGACCCCCCTCAGAAAAGAAAATGACTTCAAGAGAAACGGAAGGCTGTCATAAGAACATAAATGTGCTATAAACTCACTTGGGTTCTTGTCCTCAGGCAGCATTCAATGAAAACAGAGAGACCTGGTGGAAGACAGATGGCCAGACTCATTGTTGTATTTGAGAAAAAGGAAAGGAAGGGTAGGAAAGCTGGGGATGGGGTACACTTCAGTAGCAATCTCTGGAAAGATGGGAAATGTTATATTCTTTATCCTAGGGGTGGGGGTGCTCTGCATTGTTCTTAAGGCACAAAAGAGGAAGACAAAGTGACTAGTGGAGCAGGATGTTTGTTTTTATTTTACTTATTGGTAGGTGCATCACACCCAGCAGAGTTCAGGGCTTACTTTTGGGTGAAGCTCAAAGGATCAAATGGGATTCTGGGGATTGAACTTGGGTCAGCAGCGTGCAAGGCACCTCTCTACCCTCTGTACTGTCTCTCTAGCCCGAGAACAGCATGTGTGAAAGGCTTGTCTTCCGTGGATTCTGGCTGCATATCCTAAGAAGTTTTTCAGACAATTTTCCCTGGAGCCACTCACTTTCTTCCTAGTCTCTCCCTGCCTATTTTCTTTTTGTCCCTGTATCCTTAGAAGGCTCTTCCACTTAGAACAATATAGATTGATATCTATCTGCACAGACAGTTTCAAGCCCAAGAGGGAACAATTTGGGGAAAGATCTAAATAACTAATTAAATAAAGGCAAGTAGGTGCATTATCCATTCCTGGAGTCACTAGCATCTCAATTTAAGGTGTTTAATTCCTTTCTTTTATTTGATGGTGCCCTCAGATTATTTGCCCTCTGAGGAAATCTTTGTTCTCTCTCAAGCAACTCTCTCTGTTTTTCTTCCACCCTTCTCCCTCCTCATAATTCCCTAAGTAAAGCTATTCTTTAACTCTTTGTCTCCTCCTGACCCTTTTCTGTGAGGGGAGAGGATAAACCTGGAAACCTGGACAGAAGTGGCTTTCATTTTCCTACAGAAGACAATGCTTCCCCTCCATCCTGAGCCCCACACTGACTTTTTGGTGACTTTTCAGTGGGGCCTGTGGAACATTTGCTGTGCCCTTGCTGCTTAGGATCTCACAATAGAAGTCTCTCATAAAGATAATATTTTCCACACTCCCCAATTGACCCAAGTTATCTACATTGTTTAGTAAGGGAGCCAGGAGTCAAGTGATCCGCATATTTCTTTGGCAACTTTCTTAAATGTTCAATCAGTTTTACTACTATCTAGCACCGAGGAAACTTAATTGCCCTTTGATAAGAATAGTAATTTTTTGTCCAAAATTTTAACGAATCAATAGAGACATATACTAAGTTCTTTTTTTTTTTTTCATTTTGGGTCACACCCGGCGATTCTCAGGGGTTACTTCTGGCTCTGCACTCAGGAATTACTCCTGGCAGTGCTCCGGGGACCATATGGGATCCGGGGATGCGCGCAAGGCAAACAACCTCCCCGCTGGGCTATCTTTCCCGCCCTATATCCTCAGTTCTTATGCACTGAAACTTAACCTCATTCATCATAGGCTTATGAAGTACAGAGAAGAAAATACTCAATGAAATGGCAAAAGACCAAGGATATTGCACTGTACAGGAAGTTACCAAAAGGGAAATGATGTTTGAGCACTAGAATTTATCATTCCTGAAGTACAAATACATTTGTTTAGACACAAATCACATCACTCCATTTACTTGTATACTCATAGACTAAACATATCCCATCTATATCTTATCTTCAACTCAATTTACAGTAAGGTTTTTTATATTTGCAATTTTAGTAATCTTGTGTTTTCTAACACCTTAAGTACAGTATCATATTTCATATTTCTTATGCTTAATTATGTCCCTGTGGGTGCTTAATGAATACTTATTAATGCACTAGCTTAATATTCTTAGCAACATTAAATTGAAAGAATCAGGTTCTATGTTTTTAATTTTCACTTATTATTTATCTACAAAATGATAAATTGCAATGTTGCAAAATGTTCTCTACTTCATTTCTGCTTAATGCATAATTATTCAATTTTAAAATAGTATTATCCCCTTTATAATTTCACATAATTTACATTTATAATATATAACTTGTATTACCAAATACAACTTCCTAATTTGTTTCATATCTGAAATGATAGTGAAGTACATAAAGATTTTGAAAATCTCAACAGATTATTACATTTAAGTAAACTAGAACAATAACTACCCCAAAAAGAGTATTAATATCAAAATTCATTGATTCATGCTATTTGACTTGATTCTACATTATTTAAAAGTGTATATAAATTCTCTGGTAATTACTTCTTAAATTTAAACTAGCATAGATATGAAGATTCACAAATTAATGAATGTAAAACACAAAAAAAGTGTATGAACTTATGAATGACTCAGTTACTTCTGTTATTGGTCTTATTTGTAAGCTAAGATTTCATTTGGTATAATAATGCTAAGTAATTAAAGTGGTTGCATATTTAATGTGTATGTTAGGATAAAATCATCATAAGAACATACTTTCATATTAAATTAGGATTATTTTTATATTGTAAAAGGAAAAAGTATTAGAACATTGTTTATATAGTCTTGCAAATCAACCACTTTAACCTGGGACTGATAGTACTTCTGAAATGTTGTGCTCACTTCATTTTTTTTTCTAATGAAATAGTCTGTTACAGAGCTATTATCGACTGGATCCCATGCGACACCAAAAGATCACATCACCATCCACCTAGACGATGGTCAAAGTTCTTCATCAAGACCTGAACAAACTGTTTGAGGCACTTCATATTCCTGAAGCAACCAGATGCCATAGGGCTACGCTGGCATGTGATAGGGTCAAATGGAAATGTTACTGGCGCCCGCTCCAGCAAATCGATGAATAAAGGGATATCAAGTGATCAAGTGATATCAATATATTTAATAACCCATATACATGTATGTATGTTATATGTTATACATATACATATATATATGATTAGAATCAGTAGAACCGATATATGTATACATATATACATATTTGTATATATGGTTTGAATCATATATATGGTTAGAACCAGTAGAACTTATATGTGTATATATGTATATATATATATATGTTTAGAATCATATATATACATATATATTTGGTTAGAATCAATAGAACTTAATGAACAGATATTTGAAATTACCATGCTATTTCAGAAGAAAAAATAATTCTGGTTATAGGAACTTTATTATATATACTATAGGTAACATAAGACATATTTAGAGACACAATTTGATAAGATGTTTTCTAGTATGAAGTCATACTATCTAATCATTAAACCCCACCTGTGAATAAATATATTCTAATTTGACAGCACAGTTAATATAAGTCAGACTCAAACTATAGATTATAATTTTAGTGTTTGTAGTAATAGTACTATTATGGATTGGATAATTTTATTAACAAAGAGAAATATAGGAAAGCAATATCAATTTCTAAAAAATGCTTCATATACTGTGTAAATGTCCACTCTATGTAGTGTTTGTAGTAATAGTACTATTACGGATTGGATAATTTTATTAACAAAGAAATATAGGAAAGCAATATCAATTTCTAAAAAATGCTTCATATACTGTGTAAATGTCAACTCTATGTCTGTTTAGAGGGCTCAGTATGTGTGATTTTCTGAATTTTCTCCTCAAATAAGGAATTCCTGGTTAATGTTAACCTTTCTAGATTAAAATGATATCTAAATTTTTTTTCTTTTTTTTTTTTGGCTTTTTTGGGTCACACCCGGCAATGCTCAGGGGTTACTCCTGGCTCTGCACTCAGGAATTACTCCTGGCGGTGCTCGGAGGACCATATGGGATGCCGGGATCGAACCCGGCCGGCATAGGCCAGCCGCAGCAAGGCAAACGCCCTACCCGCTAGGCTATCACTCCGGCCCCGATATCTAAATTTATCTGGTATATTATTTTAGGAAAAATTACCTTTCAGATTCTTTAGTACAATGTTTTTTTTCATAGTTTAAAGGATAAAAATTATTTTATAATCATAATGGTTTGTCCTACTAACTAGCAGTGCTTTAAATACTATTCCATTCAGATTATTCCATAACTGGACTAACACGCACCTTTGTCACATGATCATTAAATATTTTATGTAGTAAACTTTATATAGTAAAGTTTATATAGTAAACTTCTATAGTATATAAAATAAACTTTTATAGTATATAAAATTTTATAAACTTCATATAGTTTATAAAAGTTTTTTATAAACTATATATATAAATATATAATATAAAATATATATTTTATATAGTATATAAACTTTTATACTATATAAACTTTTGTATAGTAAAGTTTATTTATATTCCACAAATGGATGCAGTTATTCTCTATCTGTCCTTATCCTTCGGACTAATTTCACTCAGCATTATAATTTCCATGTCCAACCACTTGTAGGTAAACCTCATGATTTCATTTTTCCCAACACCTTAATAGTTCGATTATCTAGATGCACCATAGTTCCTTTATCTAGTCTTCTACTCTTGGACACTCAGATTGTTTCCAGATTCTGGTTACTATAAATTGTGGTGCAATGACTATAGAAGTGCAGATGGTGTTTCTGCTGTGTGTTTTTGGGTCTCCAGGGTATTTTCACAGCATTGGTATTGCTGGATCAAATGGGAGATCAATATCTAGTTTTTGGAGGAAGGTCCATAAGTTTTCCAAAAGGCTGGGCCAGCTCACAGTCCCACCAACAATGGAGAAGACTCCCTTACTCTCTGCAACTGCGCCAGCACTGATTGTTCCTGCTCTTTTGGATGTGTGCCAGTCTTTGTGTTGTGAGATAATATCTCAGTGTTGTTTTGATTTGCATCTCCCTCATGATTAATGATCAATAATTTCTTTTTCATAGCCTTTTGTCCATTTACATTTCTTTTGTGACAAAATTTCTGTTCATTTCTTCTCCCATTTCTTTATGGGGTTGGATTTTTTTTTTTTTTAAGGTTCTACCAGTCTCTTTGTATATCTCTGAGATTAACCCCTTATCAGATTGTCATTGGGTGATAGTTCTTTCCCATTCTGTGGGCTATCTTGTATCTTGGTCACCATTTCTTTTGAGGTGCAGAATCTTTTCAGTTTTATATAATCCTATTTGTTTATCTTTGTTTTGCTAGTGCTATTTTGTCTTTAAATATACCTTTAGCGCCAATGTCATAGGGATTTGGCCTATGTTTTCTTAGATGCAAGTTATAGATTCAGGTCAGATATTAAAATATTTAGTCCATTTTCACCTAGCTTTTGTACCAGTTTTTGCATCTAAAATGCAAATCAAAAGAACAATTGAATATCACCCTTTCTTCTTTTCATTTTCTATACCACTTCTCTAGTCTAGGACTTCACTAATTTTCACTCTGACTCATTATTTTCTGAATGGCTTTCCCTTGAATCTGTTTTAATTCTGTTAAACAAACACCCAAAAAAAAAAACTCTTTAAGTCAAGTTCTTCCCTTACTTTACAGTAATTCTCTATTGTGTATGGATTAATGCCAAAATTCCATAGTATTTATATCAATAACTCTTGGTGCTATTTTACCCCAGTTTACTCAGTAGACTTCAGCTTTGTGAGATATTTCTGTGATACATATCATACATTTTTCCTCTTACATTTATTCTTTTTCTCATACTAACCCCGGTGGGAACTCTTCGGCACCATTGCAGCAAAATGGGAAGATTGCATCATTGACGACATCACTGAAGAATACAACTGACTGGTTCAGTACCTCCATGATTGTGCGAAGAATGCCGAGAGAAAGACACAAAAGGACGCCTGTCTTCAAAAACTCTGGAGCTCATTCACCAAGGTGGCAAGGCATGAGCCTCAGGCAAGAATATGCTAATGTTCAAGCTCACAAAGCAGTGCAGAGAAGTGATAAAGGAAGACCTCAAAGAGAGAAGAGTAGCAATACTGGCCAATGCAGCAAAAGCAGGGAAAAGCATTCACAATGCCCGCCTGTCCTTTGCCAACTATAAGACCAAGATGACTACCCTCTGACGTCCTAAAGGATCTGCCACATCTTCCAGAAAGGCAATGGAGAAGATTATCCATGACTTCTACTCGGATCTCTCTCTCTCTTTTTTTTTTTGGCTTTTGGGTCACACCCGGCAATGCTCAGGGGTCTCTCCTGGCTCTGCACTCAGGAATTACTCCTGGCGGTGCTCAGGGGACCATATGGGATTATGGGATGCGGGGGATCGAACCCGGGCCGGCATGGGCAAGCCACGTGCAAGGCAAACGCCCTACCCGCTGGGGTATCGCTCTGGCCCTTCTCGGATCTCTTTGATAGCCACGCCCACCTGCCCACCCTAAATCAAATTTAGAAAACACAAGATTACCAAATTCCGCGCAGGAGGGATATGTCTTTCCCAACATTCTCTCTTCTGAATCTGACATGCCATTTCATTGGTAAAGAAGTGAACAGCACCTGGACCAGACAAAGTCAAACCGGAGCACCTGAAGTATCTGCCGTCAGTACTCATCAGGACATGGGCTCGACTCTTCACACCCTGCCTGTCTGAATGCAAGGTGCCCTCCCAATGGAAAACCAGCAGGACAGTTCTAATGTTCAAGAAGAGAGACATCCACGACATTGGCAACTATCGCTCCATCTGCCTGTTGTCCTGTTTTTACTGACTTATCATTAGTTTGCAAAATTATGAATTTTGCGTGTTAAGCATCAAACGTTTTTGAAGCTCACTTTCACTAAAGTTCTAGTGCCATTCCATCACCCCAAAAACAGCAATCATAACCTTTTATTGAGTTCTTCCAACCTTTCTTCCCCCTTCCCTCATATAATCACCATAGCTTTCACAGTCTCTAGCATATTTTTGTCAGTTTTTCTTATTACTAATTTATATTCCATATATGAATGAAAACAACATATAAATGTCAAGCTTCCTTATCTTAGTACTTCAAATTCCATTCATTTTGTCCCAAGGGAATAGTGCATCTTTCTAATGGCACAGTAATATTTCCTTCAGTTTGTAATATTATAATTTTACCTAATATTCTGTTTATGGGCATTAGGTTAATTACATGCTTTTAGTATCATGAATAGTGTATGAACAAATATCTTTTCATACTTTCATATTCTTTGGATTAATGCCTAGGAATGGTATTGGTGGATTAGAGAGTGTTCTCATTATTATTTTACTAGGAAATATCCATATTCTTTTAAGAGTCAGTACAAATTAACATTATCACCAACAGTGTATGAGGATTATTTAATCTCTTCACCCTACTTCCAACCTTTGACAAGAGTGATATTCAATTGTTCTTTTGATTTGCATTTTAGGTGCAAAAACTGGTACAAAGAAGCCCCTTGTAAACCACCTAGCATTTTCTATCATTACACTTTTGTCTATTAGAGTAATATATTCTTGTGTTTCAGAACAAGAAACATCTTGTTCTGAAACATCTTGTTCTGAAACCCTAACACTGAAGTCTCTCATTCTACTACATAGTTGGGCTGATTTTATCCAGATTGTGTGTATTATCCAAACCTTCAGTCAAATTGTTCCTAAAATGGATTTTTAGTACTGAAATAATGAGAATAGGTATGAAAATACTGACTTTAATCTCTTTTAAAGCCCTGTGGAACTAGAGATATTTAGTATATTTGCTCAAATGTATGTGCATTAGTGTACATATGTTTGTGCAAAAGAATGAGTAAGAGAAAATCAAATAATATTGAATACATAAAAATGTATAAATATATAAAATAGCAAAGTAAATAATTTTTACTGAATAGTAGTAGCTAACAATTATGTAGCTCTTCTTTAGTTATAGTTTCTTGTCTTGTTAATTATATGTATTATCCCAGAAAAGTTTCTGGACCACATATTATAGATATAATCATAACTGTCATTATTCACAGGAGCAAACTGAGTACCTTGTCTCAGGAAACCAGGTCAGAGGCAGATATGACACTAAAGCAATCTGCTGCCAGTCTTGAGTGCTGGTGCCATGTTGTAGTTCTGCACAGAAATAGTCTTCCAACATAGTTTACATTTTGGTTCCCTATTAAATAATATAAGTATGTGAGAGGCTGCACAGGGCTGAGTCCTGGTCTGGGTCCTTATAGTAATGACTTTCCCATGTGCAGTCCTGCCCTTTTGATTTTTTTTTCTCAAGAAACTTGCAGTTTCTCTTCACAAGCACTTATAGGTCATTGTACTGACTTTAGATAAGCAATAAGATAGAATGGTTCATAACTGTTTTATCTGGAATAGTGGAAATAGTGAAAGCAAGTGTGGCCACTTTTGTAATCATATCTAATTGTTAAGTTCTGGGCCAAATAAGTGCTATATGTTGACAAAAAAGCTCAGAATTGAATTACTCTTAATAGATCATATTTAGACTTTGCAGTATTATTTTGCTCACTTCAAGGTCTTTTGGCTGTGCCATATCTGCTGACTCTTATTGAAAGTACAAGTGTTTACTTATGAATGAGCAAAATATGTGCTTGTTTCACTTACTTTACTGAAATATGCAGTAATTAATAACTAAACAGAATTTAGCAAAACTTAATCTGCTGAACATAGTTATTCTAGAAAGAGATAAAAAGGTATAGTATATCCATTGGGACAGGGAGGGGGGTAGAGGGTGTGCTAAAGTTGGAAGAGCAAGGTTTTCCTTCTTTTATCCCTCAGTCTGGAATTATATCTGTTAACACTTGGTGGCTATATCTAGCTTGGAGCTCAGGAGTTGGTGCCCAACCACATGGAGGGGATGAAGCAGAGGAAAGGGATCATGAAGAGCCCAAAATTGAATCCAATCTCTTGCATGCAAGACATGCAATCCAACTCACTGAATGATCTCTCTGGCGCAAAATTTGTCTTTTTTAATTAAAACATTTTTATGAACATTAGTCCTCTATAAAATACAGTAAAATATAGTAATTTTTTACTCGGGAAAGAATACAGGAATTAAGGTACATGCTTTGTTTGTAGCCAATGCACTTATCCCCAGCACCATGTAGTCGGTGGCCTTGAGCATCATTTGGTGCAGCTCTGGAGGCCCCTGAAGTATCTTTTGGGGTGGCCCAGATAACCCCTGGTACTGCAGGACCTAAAAGACCTAGGAAGCATCACATCCTCAGTCCTTTCATTCCGTTGCCAGCCCAGTTGGTAGAGAAGAGTCTGCACCTCCCAAGCACCTCTTCAGAGACCTCCCCAAAAATACTAATAAAATGCTCTAATTTAATGTTTCCTATTATACTTTTAAAAAAAGAGGAAACTGGGTGAAAATAAAACTAAAGGCACATGAGTTTCTATTGTATAAGTTCAGTGACTTTGTTCTTAAGTTAATTTGGAAGGCATTTGGGACTCTGATTGTAAAACGAAAATTTAAGCTCTTGTAGATAAGAATCTTACTCCTTTCTAAATTGAGGTGGTCAGCAGAGCCCAGTGCAAGGAATCAGTATGCTAGTGCTCAGCGGACAGACAATGAGTGGCCATGTGCTATGCAGTCAAAAGAAGTATTTTCATTGTCAGGGATTCAGGAAGCAACCAAGATCCTATCAGTTTGTTCACCTCTTAAACATTTAGAGAAAGAGAATGAATTTTGAACCAAATTCCTACCTACAAAGCCCTTTAGTTATACCTCACCTTGTCCAAACTTAATCTACTCTTCAAACTTACCTGGTTTCCAATCTGTCACAAACAGAATTAGCCTTCATCCTTGACATAGTGATCAAATGCTAGTCATATAAAGGCAAATTTTTTACCTGACTGATGGGCATGTTGGTGTCCAATAATCCAGTTATCATACAAAAATAGTATCTAGGAGAAGCTTGTTGCCTTATTGTATTAACGTGAATAGTTTTTAATATATAAAAATAATAGTCTGCTCTTCTTTATATTATTTTATAATATAATATAAATATACTATCTTATTTTATAAGGGAAATTTCTCCCTTGCTAAATCTTACATCCCTACTTGAACTCTAATGACTAGTTTCAAGCAGTCATTTCAGAAATAATATTCTCAGCTTCCCGTTGTCACGTGGTGGTCCTTGTTTTCCATGTCAAAGCCAGATCCTTCTTTATTTTTGCTCTTAAGTGAACAAATTAGGAGGTAGGTACAATAAATCAATCTTCATTAAATTCCAGGAAAAAAATATAAACTGCTTACTTAAATTCTGTCTGGCAAATTAAATGTAAAGAAATTCCTTATTACACCAGAAGGTCAGATGACTTTTGAACAATTGGAAAGAGTCCTGAGAGCACACATACTCTCACTTCACACCTGGCCCAAATATGTCAGGAGTGATCTGCCTTTACATTTGAAACCTCATTCTGTATTGCCACAGAATGGAGTAGGTTGCATGTGAAACCAAGTTGTTAAATAAACTTTTTACACTGTTTAAAATTCTGCTTTTTTCATACTGTATATGAGCTCGCTTCTGTAATTTTGTCTCTTAACTGACATAGTTCTCCATATATATAGATAGATAAAATAGGTTTGTTTTCCCAAGGGTATATTTATTGCATGTTTTATACTTAGAGATATTAGTTCTGACAACTTTTTGTCATGCCTGGTTGACTGAAAGCAATTATATGACAAAGAAAACAATGTTACGTAGGCACCAGCACTTTAAGGAGTCCCATTACAATGCTTCAACATATCTTCCACCTTCCTGCTTTCAGATATTAGGACCAAAGTATGCATGTGGACAGGCATCAATTCACAAGTCATTTTCCAAGTGCTCTGTAAACTGCTACCAGTATATTCAGCAGAATGTGGGTCAGCCACCTTTCTTCCAAATCCATTATATGCAGCCAATGTATACCAATGATATTTTCTCCATGGTCTCCCCCATGTACATCTATTGAATTCAAATGTATTCTACACTTCTTTATTCCATAGGATTTTTTTACATAGAATTTTCTATAAATTTTAAAGAAACACTAGTTATGTGGTTCATTAAGATATAATAGAGGCTGGGCAGGGTATCGCGGTCTAGAGTACTTAACTACCATATGCCATGTTTGACTCTCAGCACCACATAGTTCACAAGGCCTCTCAGGGTATATCCCTGATGAATCTTCCAGCTTCTCTGTGTAGGACCCTGGAGCTCCCAAGTCTGCCCTGGTTGCTTGAATGTTTGTCTCAGGTAACACTGTATTGAAGTAGCACCACGCCCTGAGTCCCTGAAAACCCCAGTGAAGTTTCTAGGTTCTTGAGAACCACTTTGGAGACCTAACATAGAATAAAATTCAAAACTGACAAATTATAAAGGAAATATAAGATAATCCCAATTATTAGAATAAATGCTTAATAATTATTCTTTATGCATAAATTAACAGAGATAGGCTTCTACTTAGAACAAATTTTAATGCTGACATAAAATTATGGGGGGGAACCATTTAGGAGGACCAGAAATTGAGTACAGCATGTAGGGCATTTGCCTTGCATGAGGCCAACCTGTTTTCAGGTCCTGGCACTGCATGTGGTATAGCGAGCCAAGTAAGGAGTGATCCCTGAGCATAGCTTGGTGTGACTCAGAGCCTGCTCTTCCCCCTAAAAGAAAATAGACAAATCATCTGATAACATTTTATTCAAATATCTATTTCTGAACATACAGGAAAATTATATTTCCCAAAATTATTCATTTAATATGTATGTCCTATTCTTTTTCCTCAAAAGATAACTCGACAGGTTTTTTGCATTAATATCTGGGAATTTCTGATAGAATAATATATAGAAAAACCTTCCAACTTAAAGCTCTCACATTCCCTTCGCATGCAGTCTTATAAATGGGCTGACTTGCACTATCAGATCCTGCTTCTCTCTTTTTCTTTTTCTAAACTCTAAGACAGCAGTGAGAGGAGCAATGTTTGCTCTATGGATTCTTCCTTGCAGTGTTTGGTGTTAGAGTCCCCCACCTTTTCCAGACTTTCTCTCAACTGCCACATACCAACTCACCTTGTTACAAACACCTTCACTCTAATCAGAGGAGTAAGCCTCTACTCTGAACACTTCCTTAACAGGAACTGCTCATTATCAAGATGTGTTGTATGATGGTTTATTTATTAGGTTAGTGGGCTTGCTATTTTATTCATTTTCTGAGTATCTTTTAGTCATCTTCTGCCTTATTTGACCACAAACACACTGTTAAATCTATAACTTTTAGAATCAAAGTAAAGTAACAATACAGTGGATAGCGTGCTTGCTTTGTATGTGTCTGACCCAAATTTGATCCTGGGCACCACATTTGGTCCATTGCACCTCACAAAGAGTTTATGAGAGCAAAACCAAGAGTAGGCCCTGAGCACTGCCAGGTGGACCCCCAAAACAAAAGTTTCAAAGGGTAATAAATCCATACAGTCTAGCAAGGGAGATAAGAAAAAAATAAATAAGTAAGATCAGGAGGTCGATCTAAAGGATGAACTGCACCTTGGGCATGGGTATCCAAGGCCCCAAGTGCATATTGACCACCACATGGCCCCCTGAAGCACCACAGAGATGGCCCTGTGCCTCCAGTATTGCTCAATTTCTTATGGTCTGATAATAAACCAGCCAGCCCATTTGACTGAACACTGAGGAACGTAATCCCTGGGGCCCTGCAAACAGCTTAGGAGGTGTTCTTCAAAAAAGAATAATTATTGACAAATTACATAACATTTAGAAGATTAAAAAAAGTGCTGTGATAAAACAGCCAGTAAGGGGGAATCCAGAGCTCAATATAAGAAGGTTGTAGTTGTTGATAAGAAGGTAAAAAAAGGGTTCAAAAATGACTTTGAGCAAAAATTTTTTAGTTGTTATTGCATCAAAGTAAGGTCAATCCTGAGGCATGGTGAAACCTACAAGAAAATGGAAGTAATCAGATGGAAATACTAAATTATTGAATACTTGTTGTTCTATGCATATAAACCTAAAATTCACTAGATGCTCACAGTGTTAATCCTGACTTTGTACTCAGGAATTATTCCTGATAATAGTAGGTGGACCATTTGGGATTTATCCTGGTTGGTCACATGCAAGGTAAATGCCCTATCCGCTATACCATCTCTTTGGCCCCACTCCTTTCTTTGTTAAATACATATTTTACATTTATTGGAGCAGAATTTTTTGTTCTGTTTTGTTTTTTCTAGCTGAGGGCAGCCAGCTGTCATTCACCTGTCACTGAAAATTATTTCTCTGTATTTAAAGATAAGGAATTAACAGCTTGATCTTAAATTGATTGGATTCAGTGATAGGAATTATCCCCATGGAGAAACTGCCTTTGAAATTTTTGGTTCTATTTTTTTCATTATATTTATTTACCTGCTTACAACTTTCATGTTCTAGAAAATATGTTCAGTTGACAGGAAAATAAAATAAGCAAAACAGTTACTGGAAATGGACAAGTCAAGTGAGCATATTAGCAAATACATTTGTAGAAATACATGCTGTTTTGGACAAGTTATTGATTTTCACTTGTAAGCAATCTTTGGGCCATTTGCCTATTTCATTTCTGATGTTAAAAATTGTATGTTGAAACAATCACAGAAATTTTTAAAAATGCATTTAGAAGTTACTTTGAACACATGCCTGTCAGGCCCACAAGTGTTTTAACTATAAGCTCATAAAAGACTCTCTGTCTCTGCCTCTGTCTCTGTCTCTGTCTCTCTCTCTCTCTCTCTCTCTCTCCCCCGCTTTCTCTCTCCCTCCCTTCTCTCTCCTTTTCTCTCTCTGTGAAGCAAAGCATTTTCTTATTGAATAAAACTTGCTTAGAAAGATGTGAGAGAAGAAAAAGAGAGAAATATGTGTTCCAGAGTGAACACAGTCTTCTCCAGAGTTGAAAGAAGCAAACATAAAAGCATAGAAACAAGAAAGTCCAAATGACAATGGAAGTCCTTCCTTCAAATGAGGATGAGCCTAAGGTAATATAACATAACAATTCCCATTATAATCAAGTATAAACTACCAGATGATATGAAATGATGTTTACTATTTATAAACCCATACCAAAATTTCTGACTATTTCTAGCATTTTTTATATTTCATTTTACTCACATGGTCTGGCATAAAATACAATCAAATGCATTCATATTCCATCCATCTATTATCCTGATTTAGAAAATGCTGCAAGTTAGTAATGAAGTCAACATTCTAGAGATATTTTCTGACTTAAGTATTTTAATGCCTGACCTTTTGAGAAACCTGTTCTTGCACTGTCATTTTTGGTGACTTACTACACATTCTTTATGACTAAGATTTGTTGCTTATGTTTAGGGAATATAATTTAGCTTCCTGGGAGTTTAGAGCTTTAAAGTTTAGAGTTTAGAGATTTTAAAGACTCTATGGCTGTCACTGCTTGTTCACCTTTCTTAGGCATAAACATAACACCAAACACATAACACCAAACACATAACACCAAACATTAGCCAAGAGGCACAAATGCTGGCTGACTTTGACCGAGAATTGGAAAGATAGGTCTACAGCTGAATCTGAAGAAAACTATGTTCATGAAAAATGAACTAGTTCCTGAGGCCCCATTCACTCTCAATGGAACAAACATCTCTGAATGCAGCAGTTATGTGTACCTAGGTCGAGAAGTCAACATGATGAACGACCTAAAACCTGAGCTGCGCAGGAGGAAGAGAGCGGCATGGAATGCCTTCAAAGGCATCGAAGAAATAGCTAAAAGGACAAAGAACCTCCGGCTCCAGGCACATCTCTTTGACTCCACTGTTCTCCCTGCATTAACATACGCCTCAGAGACCTGGGCCCTACTAAAGCAGGATGAGAATGCTATTCGGGTCTCCCAGAGAGGCATTGAAAGAGCTATGCTTGGAATATCACGCCTCACTCCAGTGAGAGAAGGAATCTGGAGTTCTGACCCTGATTCTATTCCAGAATCAGGGACGCTGTCTCGTTTGCCAAGGCTTCAAAATCAGATGGGCTCGACATGTAATGCAATTTGGAGACAACCGCTGGACTAGAGCCGTTACCGACTGGATCCCATGGGATGTCGAAAGATCATGTGGCCGCCCACCTACAAGATGGTCAGACTTCCTTGTTAAGACCCTGAAGGAATGGTTTGAGGCTTTTCATATCCTGAATCAACCAGATGCCATTGTGCTACATTGGCAGGTGATAGGGTCCAATGGAAATATTACTGGCAGCCGCTCGAGCAAATCGATGAATAACGGGATTCAAGTGATCAAGTGATCAAGTGATGGCTGTCACAGGAGGAGTGAAGTATTCAGCCTTTCCCTTGTGGTATATTTATATGTAAGTTCACATATAAAGTTAAAGGTATTCTGATTTTCTCAATGGGATACTACTAAAATAAACTATTAATTTTGTTTTTTACAGCTACAGCCTTTCTTGACAATCAATGTTGCCTTCTTTGAAATGCCTAAAGAAGTTCATAGAATTTTTCTGGTTATGTTTCAAATATATAAATTGATGTCATTTCAGGAAGTTGATTAATTGAAGTCTGGTTTTGAGTATGTCTTTAAGTAAAATGAGACCATGTATTTTAAACATACTTTATGCCTCAATTATAAGAACCAAGAAAAGTACTTAGACCAAGGAAATAAATTTATCTTTCTTACAAACATTTGTACTCCTTCTATTCTTTTTGTAGAAATGGGTCCACAACTGGCCAAAGGAAAGTTATTTAAATTCACAATCTCAGTGAACAGTACTGTTCTAAAATTGAAAGGACCAGTCTCTGAGGAGGCAAACTAAATATTGTGTGAAAACTTTATCTCTAGGGCAAATATTTCCCATTTTCAGTTTCTTACAACTCAGCCCTCTCCACGGAAGTTTTCTAATACGTTCATTTATAATCCGAATGATATTTTTGACAGGGTCTCTACCTCCTCTGACCTGCCACTGATTCCTGCCTCCCCATACGTGTTACTGTAGATGGCAGAATAATCAGACAAAAAAAGCTTTTCCTGACATTGGATTTATAATTATTAATTTTATTTCGATGTACAGAAACAAATATGTCCTGCTTAGATATTTACTATTCTCATGTCTCATTAACTTGAATCTTCCTCTGGGTGCACAGTGTTGCTGTGTCATGATTTTTAATGCTACATATTCTACGTATAATTGTATTCCCAGGACAGAATATATTTTAAGAGATTACTCTATGCAAGAGTTTCAATTTTTTAGGAACTTGAAAGTTTACCACAACACTGTTACTTTTGAGTTTGAACGCTTTACACTCTTGGGAAGGACACGGAAATCTATTACACCCACTTCCAAATAGAGGAGAATGTAAGAAAATTTATCCTAAATATGGAGTTAGAATTCATATTTAATCCTTTTTATTCTGAATTTAAAATTGTTTATACTACTCAATACTGTCTGTTCTGATAGCATATGGTTTGCTTGAAACTCCCCAAATCACTAAATCATAGAATGCAATACAATTAATTTTCCTCAACCACAGTTCTCTTTGGAGCACTGTTTTTGCCATAAGATTACTTTTCTGAAAAATCATAGTTACGTAAGAAAAAAGGTGATAAATATGTCTAAGCAATGTCATTTTTATTTTTGTATCTCTTCAAAAGTGTCTTGTTCATCACTGTTTCTAGCTATAGCTCCTATAATTTAGACTTAATAAAATTAACAGAAAGATATATGATAAAGAGAATATTCAGGCCTATATTATTAAGTCTATCTACAAATCCTATGTTAATATGTATAGAGAAATAAAAGTAATTATTAGTGGAGTGTTACGAATTTTCTCAGTAAACAATAGTTGGTACCCTCCACATTCCTGGGTAGAATTTTATGGGATACTATAAAATATAAGAGACTATCAGGAAACATTGGGTAAAACTATGCTGCTTCCTTATATCAGAGCACAAAATAGCTTTCTCTGATTATAAGTAAACAGAAGACTCATGGTAAAAACACAAAAAAATATGTTTTAATTGAATGCACTATTTAAAAGGTTACAGATGCTTTTTAAAATGCTGTATCTTAATTTTTCTTGAACTTTTACTATAAAGCTAATTCTTTATCTGTTGATAAGAGCATAACTTACCCTTCCTATGAATTTAGGGAATAAAATACCATTAATCTTACACATAATATTTCTAAAAAATCTGAAGTATGGTATATTTTGAGCAACCCAGCGATTAATTTTGTAGTAAAAAACTCTTATCCTATGGTAGATTATTAGAACTAAAGTAAAAAAAAGTAAAAATTTAATATATGGAATTTTCAAATTTGATATATATGCTTAACTTACATGTATATGGAATATTAAATTTGATATGCAACATATCATATTTTATACATGAAATTTTATATTTATGCTTAATTTACATATATATGCTAATCTACTTATATATATGGTAATCCACATATATATGATTAACTTATATATAGTAATCTATATATATGCTTAACCTATACATATGCTTAACTTATATATGGTAACCACTATATATATACATAACTTATATATGGTAATCTATATATACTTGACATATATATATATGCTTAACTTATGTATATGGTATTCTACTTACCATTTGATCACTCACTTGATCACTTGATATCCCGTTATTCATCTATTTGCTCTAGCAGGCACTAGTAATGTGCCTATTTGACCCTATCACATGCCAGTGTAGCCCAAAGGCATGTGCTGCTCCATGAATATGAAGAGCCTCAAACTGTTTGTTCAGGATCTTGACAAAGAAGTCTGACCATCTTGTAGGTGGGTGGTCACGTGATCTTTTGACGCCCTGTAGGATCTAGTCGGTAACGGCTCTAGACCAGCAGTCATCTCCAAATCGAATTATATGTCCAGCCCATCTGATTTTCGATGCCTTGGCAAACGAGACAGCATCCCTGACTCTGGATAGCCAACGGAGGTCGAAATCCTTCTCTCATTTGAGAGAGGTGTGATATTCCAAGCATAACTCATTCAATTCCTCTTTGGGAAACTGGAATAGCATTCTCATCCTGCTTTCATAGGGCCCAAGTCTCTGAGGCGTATGTTAATGCAGGGAGAATGGTGGAGTCGAAGAGATGTCCCTGGAGTCGGAAGTTCTTTGTCCTTTTAGCTATTTCTTCGATGCTCTTGAAGGTACTTATATATAAGTACCATATATATTCTACATATATATGTATATATATATACATATATATATATATATATATATATATATATATATATATGGTAATCTACCGACACGCACATCTAGCAGTGATGTGGGGACCCAGAAAAAAAGGCTAGGGGAAATGTGACACCTTACTCACCGTGGCACGTGGACGTGTTGCTCTCGTGGCTGCCTGCTGCTTATAAAAATTGTATGTATGCTTAATTTATATATCATTGTATCACTGTATCACTGTCTTCCCGTTCATCATTGATTTGCTCAAGCCGGCACCGGTAACATCTCCATATGTCCTGTCTCATGCTAGTAGAGCCCAAGGGCATCTGCTTGCTCCAGGAACATAAAGAGCCTCAACCCATTATATAGGTCATGGGAATGAGGTCTATAATTGTTACTGGTATTTGGCATATCAAATACAACACTAGAGGCTTGCCAGGCTCTGCCGTGCAGTGGGCATACTCTTGTAATCACCTCTAAATCCTCTATTTATTGATGAACGCGCAGGCTGCTTACAGCCGCACAAGCCAGGCTGTAATAGGCACTTCTGCTGGTTGGATTTCTGATGAGACGGAAGTCCGGATGTGGAAAATGGCGGCCCTCATGGAGTGGGGGGTTGTCTGTCTCGTTGTGAGGCTCTGCTGGGGTGGCAGGCCAGGGCTAGAACAAGCCATCCCTCCCAGGTGCCTCGTGAACTCCTGGCACAGGGAGAGCCAGTAGAAGCTCTGCCCCATGTCTGTGAGTCTCTGGATCAGCATAAGGGGACAAACAGCTGTTATTGTTATTGTAACAGGTAAAATTTACCAGGTGCTTATTCTATGCAAAGTGCCACTTTCCAAGGGAAGAAGTGACAAGTGAGTAGACTTAGAGAAGATCTAGTTCTGAGATGTATTAAGACAGTTACTAGCAAGTTTATTTAATTATTGAAATGCATAAATGTTTCCATTTTCAGCAGAAAGAGGAACTGGTGAGATTTCACAGTGCTTATGTAGAAAAGAAATAATGAAATAAATATAAATTCCCTGCTTTAGGCATAATAAAGAATAAAATGTAGTATAAGCAGAAGTTTAGAGCTCGTGAATAAATTTTCAAGATACTGTAAGAAACAAGTTTCAGTAACTTTACAGGTACCTTATAATGGACCCATATAAATTTTAGGAGTTGGAAGAATCAAAGAGGAGATAATGCATCTGCTTTGCAGGTGATTATGATGACCGAGACCCTGCTCCAAGTTCGTGGAATCAAAGTGCACTGCAAGGGGTCACTTCTGAGCAGAATGAGGGAATACCCTGAGATATATATATATATATATATATATATATATATATATATATATATATATATATATAATCTTATTATTCTATAGATATATATATAGAGATATATATATATATGCAGTGATACAGTGATATATAAATTAAGCATACATACAATTTTTATAAGCAGCAGGCAGCCACGAGAAGAGAGACATGTCCACATGCCAGGGTGAGTAAGGTGTCACATTTCCCCCAGACTTTTTTTCTGGGTCCCCCATGTCACTGCTAGATGTGCGTGTGGGTAGATTACCATATATATATATATATATATGTATGTATATATATATATATATATACATATATATATATATATACATATATATTTTATATATATACATATATATATTCATCGTAGCCTGTTTCAGAAGTCAATAAACTCAATATTCATTGCTAGTAGAAATATGACAGACAATTCTTAGTTGAAGAGCAGTACATGAAAACTGAGAATAGCTTTAAGTTTCAAATAAAATAAAGATGAAAAGTACCAGTGAACGCCTTCATAAATTATTATATAATTTTAGTTGTTAAATTATTACATAAAATTTTTATACATTATAATACTAGAAAGTGATAATAAGATAACAAAAATAAAGATATATGTCACAGCGGCATATTCAGCATCTTCTGCTCTTCATTGGTGGAGAGATTACTCTGTACTCACAGACTGCACATATTAACATTGTTGTAAACAAATTACCTTGAAAATAAAATTTAAAAATTAGCGTTTAAATTTAATATAAAAAATCCATGAATATTAAGAATAGAAAATTAGAGAAAGCCTGTTAAAGTTTCTTGAATGTTTATAAAACTCCAAGTTAAAAATAGTCAAGCAGGGGCTGGAGGGATAGCCCAGCGGGTAGGGCATTTGCCTTGCATACAGCCAGCCCATGCCGCCAGGGTTTGATCCCCGCATCCCATATGGTCCCCCAAGCACTCCCAGGAGTAATTCCTGAGTGCACTGCTAGGAGTAACCCCTGAGCATTGCCGGGTGTGACCCAAAAAGCAAAAAAAAGAAAAAAAAGAATAGTCAAGCAGAAGAAATTATAACTAAATAACACCAGTCTATGGAACAATAGCTATATAATTTTTTATAAACCTCATCAGCACAATTGTAATAAAGATAATTTTTCATATAATTTAAAGATCCTTTATCAACTTAAACATATAAAAATAGAAGTTTTCACTGCCTCAGTATAGCATATAAATTCTTGTGTGAGAATGAGGACAACAGAAAATAGCAAAGGAGTCTCAATGTCAACCTCAAGGTTTTATTTTACCCTATGGCTAGCAACTTCTGTTTCTGCTTTTCTTGGCTTTAGAGAAGCAGTCACAAGAACATCCAAAGACCTGGGAAGTGGGTGTTTTTTAGAACCATGCCAGCAGGGCATCAGGTATCTCCCTATCAAAGCTTCAGTTTTAAAACCAGCACTGGATATCCTTGATTGCAAGCTTGTAAGAAGCAAAGCAGAAACCCAGTCAGGCAGTGCCAAAACCCATCACTTGTATCACTTGTATCACTTGTCTTCCAATTGTTCATCAATTTGCTGGAGCTGGCACCAGTACATCTCCATATGTCCTGTTGCGTATGGAGGAATGGTCTGAGGCCTTTCATCATCCTGGAGTGAGCCAGAACCCATGTGAGGTAATAAATATTTGTTTAAAAGTCAATTACATTTGGTAATTTGTTGCACAATAATAAATAAAGAGTACAATGTGTTGCAGGCAGGCAGACAGGGGTGCCACATGGCAATAAAATTCCCGAAGAAGAGGAGATCCAGAGCCACACCTGATTGAAAGCTGAAAGCAAACTTGACAAGACCATTATCAACAATAAATCCTGGAGGTGGGAAGGCAAAAAGGGAATGTGTGAAGCCCATAGGCCTCTGACCCTTCTAAAGGCTTTAGATAACTAACTCTCCCAAAAAGAAATAAATCAACCCCAGGCCCAGGACCCAGCTCGAAGAAAATTCCAAAGCATTCCAGCCAAAAGGGAATAAAAGCCCATTTAAAAATCAGTTGGAGCTCTCCGTCTTTGGAGTAGTCCACGTTCTCCCTTGAGTGCGTTACTCTCTCTTTCTTTCTCTCCCCTCCTCCCTCCCTAAACTTCCTTAATAAAATCTATTTTCCTTCACTGCTCGTTGACTCCTGAAAATTCTTTTTTTGTGAGGAAGACAAGAACCCTAAGGCAGCCCTGGGTAAGGCCTAGGACTGACTTTCCTTTCCTGCAAAGAGCAATTCCTCACTCCAGCCTGAGTCCGTGGCTCCCGGAGAAACCTCGGGTGGTGGGGGATCAACTCCCGTGCCTAGAGATCAAGCGGGCATCAGGTGTGGCTTGACGGCCATCTCCTGGGGCTGGTGGGGCTCAGGCCCACACCGTGCAGGGGCTCATCGCAGACTTTATCAGTCCTAAGCCTGCCCAGCGGATCCCGGGTGGCAGAGGCAGCTGGGGAGAAAGCGACCATCTCTCTCCCCTTCCAGCCTCACGAAAGTCACCCGTGGGGTCCACCTGCAACACAATGTAATCAGTTTGTTATGAGCATTGGAGCATCTATGAAAGGGAAAATATCTACTTAAAATATGATTTTCCAAGTAATAGCCAAAGACCTCGAGTTTTCACAGTGTGTGGGAGAGAGGAAATGTGGTATCAATGTTAGTTGAACAGCAGTATTTCACTGGAAATTCACTCAAGTTTAGGCGATAAAGTAATGCTATTACACTGCATTAAGTAGACAAGGGAACAGATGTATTTTAACTAAGTAATAGGTACAATGCCTTCACATTATTCTTCTCAGAACAAGTTTGCCTATTACCTCTGAGTTCTGGGACACGGTGCTGTGGAGTTTCTCACATAGGCTCTTGTTGGGCTCTGAGCTGCTAGCCTTAGGGTCCAGCATTTTCCTGCCACAAGACCCTAAGGGCAGGACCCAGAAGTGGGCCCTGCCCATAAGGTTACACCCAAAACATCTTTGCCAATTCGGAGCTAAGGTGAGGCAGAATGTGCCTGGTCTTCTGATCTCTGAGGAAGCAAATGGGTGGGCAATAGATTTGTAGTAGAAGTCACTGGAAGAAAAAAAATATGCAGGTGAAATGATGGACAAGTAATGTTGACCAGTGGATCTATGAACTAATCCCAGGTTGTTTGGTGCCAATTTACTCTTTGTTCACACCTCTGCAAAATCCATCAGGGATTTGTGACCCAAAATTGGAGATTTGCTCAAAAATTTTAGACAACTTATCGGGAGTGATTCCCAGATGTTAATAAGTATGCCATGTCCTAAATATATTAACTTACTGAAACCTCACCCAAGGGAAGGTCCTAGCCTAATTTGAAATAAGGGTATAGACAATGAAAAAAATAAATTAAATAAGGCCTGAGTTCTGACAGCTTCTAAAATGAGAAATTTGAAATAAAGTAAGCAATTTGGACTCAGGGATTGAGCTTCAGACCATTATCCTGTCATTCGTCTTTGATTTCTGCAAATCATCGAGTTACTCTGATATTTGAAATTCATTTTCTCAAATCAGTACTTTTACTACTTGTTCCACTTTATGAAACTTCCCTAGACTATTACTGTTATACTTTTCTCTAGGAACAAACCTTGAAGATATTTCTAGCAATGAATTTATTTTATGCATTGTGATAAAAATAATCTCTTTAATTTCATTATAAAATTCCTTAAGATAAATACAAACACATTTATACAAAATGCATTTAAATCAAAATAAGCCAACTACAACAGAAGATTTTATTTATTTACTTATTTATTTATTTACTTATTTATTTATTTTTTTGCCTTCTTGGGTCACACCTGGCAATGCTCAGGGGTTTCTTCTGGCTCTGCACACAGGAATTACTCCTGGCGGAGCTTGGGGAACTATATGGGATGTCGGGGATTGAACCAAGGCCCCTGTGCAAGGCAAACGCCCTACCCGCTGGGCTATAGCTCTGGCCCCTATTTATTTTTTTTTAATGAACCATTCTCATATTCTTTTTTTTAAATTTTTTTATTATACCACTGTGAGACATACAATTACAAAGGTGTTCATAATTGGTTCTTGGTAATACAGATTCCAGCACCCTTCCCTCCAACAGTGACCCATTTCCACCACCAATGTACCCCACCCTCCCACCCACCCCGAGGCTGCCTCAATAGCAGGTAGCCCTGTTTCCTCTCTTTCTCTCTCTGTCTCTCTCTCTGTCTCTGCATCTTGCTCCCTCTTCTTTTACACATTGTGTAAAAGACAGGCCCTGCAGATATTTAGAGTTTATCACTAAGTCTCTTTGTGTATATTCAAAGGTGAGTTTTAATCTGCCATTACCATTTTCCACATTTAGTAAAACACTGGTATCTATTTATATCCTATTAATGAATGCAGTCATTCTATATCTGTCCTTTTCCTTCTGACTAATTTCACTCAGCATGATAGTCTCCATGTCCATCCATTTGCAGGTAAATTTCATAATTTCATCTTTTCTGACAGCTGCATAGTATTTCATAGTGTAGATGAACCACAGTTTCTTTAGCCAGTCCTCTGTTCTCGGGCATTTAGGTTGTTTCCAGATTCTAGCTATAGTGAATAGCGCAGAGATGAATAAAGAAGTACAGATAGTGTTTCTGCTATGTGTTTTTCAGTCTCTCGGGTATGTTCCCAGGAGTGCTATTGCTGGATCAAATGGGAGCTCAATATCTAGTTTTCGGAGGAATGGCCATATTGTTTTCCAAAAGGGCTAGACCAGTCCACACTCCCACCAACAGTGGATCAGAGTCCCTTTTTCCCCACATTCATGCCAGCACCGGTTGTTCTTGCTGCTTTAGATGGGTGCCAGTCTCTTTGGTGTGAGATGGTACCTCAAGTTGTTTTGAATTGCATCTCCCTGATGATTAAAAATGAAGAACACTTTTTCATATGCCTTTTGGCCATTGAATTTATCTGTCCTTCAAATCTGACTGATAGTTTAGCTGGATAAAGAATTCTTGCTGAGGCATTCATTTCATTAACTTTTTTTACTATATCCCACCACTGCCTTGGGCTTGGAGGGTGTCTTCTGAGAAGTCTGCTGAAAGTCGAATGGATGCTCCTTTGTATACAATTTCCTTCTTTGATCTTGCTTCCTGAAGAATTCTGTCTCTGTCTATGGCATCTTTTACTTTGACTAGGATGTGTCTTGGGGTCTTTCTATTGGGGTCTCTTCTTGCTGGTACGCATCAGGCTTCTTGGATCTGGATGCTTTCGTCCTTTAACTCAGGGAACTTTTCAGCCAGGATGTTTTTAACTGTTTTAATTTCCTTAGGGTTACTTTCCTGTCCCTTTGGGACACCAATGATTCTTATGTTGTTCTGCCTGGCTTCATCCCATTGTTCTCTGTTCCATTGCTGATCCATTTTCCGGTCTTTTTCCATCTTATGTAGTTCTCTGAGTGCTTTCTGCAGCTCATCTTCAGTCTCACTGACTCTCTCTTCCACTGTTGTCATCCTACTGTTGAGAGCCCCTATTGTGTTTTTCATTTCATCTACTGAGATTTTAAGCGATGATATTTCTATTTGCATGGTTCTCATTTTTGCTCTCATTTCCTCCTATAATTTATTGACTGCCCTTTCAACTGCTTCGTTTGTGTTCTCCTGAATTTTATTGGACATCTGCTCCATTTTTTTCGTTGAGCTCCTTAAACATCCAATGAATTTCTTCTCTAAATTTATTATCAGAGAGATCATGCACATCTGCATTCTTTTTTGAGTCTTCAGGGTTGATTCCTTCATCTGTTCTTCGAACTGGGGATCTGTGTTGTTTCCCCATGGTGTTGCAGTATTCCTCTAGTGCACTGTTTCTTTTTCTTAAGGGTATTACCTTCCCTTGGTGTTGAATTTCCTAGTTTTTGTATTAATAAGCGGCCGCATGAGCGGCTCCCGCCCGCCAGCCTTACATCCCAGGGAGAATACCAGAGGTGGAGACAGGCAGGTGTGAGATTTCAAAATGTCCATTTACTTCTGCTTCCGCTCAGACTTCTGGGGGTTGTAGTTCCACCTTCAGCTGAGGCCTAGGGCTCTACCATGACCCCAGGCGCCCACCCGGGCAGCCGCACCCCAGGAGGAGAATCCATTCTCATATTCTAATGACAGTTTTAGTATTGTTCACCAAGGAAAAGACCTTAGGTATTAACTTAAACTATATGTTGCTGCTGGTAAAATTTTTTGCGGACCAGGTAAACATTTCTAGCACCCATACTTTGCTTTGATCATTTCCTATATAAAATCTGCGAGCAAGATTGGCATCATTGGAGAGAAAGAAAACTTAAAAATGGAAAAGCACTGACATAACATGTTGTAAAGAGTTGAGTATATTTTAACACTTTCAAACTGTCAAATATTTACTTTAATCAGTTTTAAAAATACTTAACAAACAAGCTATAATTAAAATTTGGTTAAAACTCATCAGTGTTTAGTAACCTTTGATTTCAGACTAGAAAAAGTAAACTCAGGATATAGATCTAGGCATTTTTGTACATTTTTATAGGTAACTAATTTGTGCAATGAGTTTATTTCGATAAAAAATCATCTTTTGGGGCCAGAGAGGTAGTACAGTGGATAGAGTTATTGTCTTGCAGAGAGCCATTTTGTTTAATCCCTACCATCCCATCTGGTTACCGGAGTCCACTTGGAGTGATTCCTGAGTGGAGAGAATCACCAATTGTGGACCAAAAACAAAGAAAACCAAACTTTTTATTTCTTGCCCCTCTTTATCACTAGAGAGGGATACATCATATAATTGATTTCATTATTCCAGAAGTCTGGTATTGTGAGAAGTTTATTAAATTGTAATAATTACAATAAATACTATAAACTGTTAAATTTCTAATATTTAAAACTGTGACATAGCAACACAATATATAAGTATTATAGTGATTAATGTCCTTGTTTCTGAACTGCTCAAGAGAAAACATGCTGGAATGGACCTTCTAGCTTTTCGAGATACCTCTGACTGCCAGTAAGGCGAGAGAAGGTAAAGAGGCTGTGCTGACACATTATCATGGATGTTCTCAAGATTCTGAGCTACTTCTTCAATGTAATTCCACCTGAGTGGGAATAAGCAGATGAGGCATAGGAGCGACTAGAGATATTTAGACAGAAATTTCTCCCTTCCTGCTGAAGGGAAACTTCATTGACTTTATCCTTGCAAGCATTTATTTATCCAGTTTGATGTTCCTAACAATTGTGTATATCTGAATCTCATTAGGAACTATACTTCTCTTATGAACTCAGCCCTGGAAGCTGCTTTTTCCTGCTTAAGGGGGCATATATTTATAATATGCTAATGGAATTTATCAAGATAATTTTTTTTTCATTATTTTCTGTCATGTTAGGGATAGAAGTTGATTTTGTTAAATCATGTATCTGTGATAAATGCGGGATTTAGAGGTGACTACAAGAGCACGCCAACTGCACGGCAGAGTCTGGCAAGTCTCCAGTGTCATATTTGATATGCCAAATACCAGTAACAATTATAGACCTCATTCCCATGACCTGATGGAATGGATTGAGGCTCTTTATGTTCCTGGAACAAGCAGATACCCTTGGCTCTACTAGAATGAGACAGGACATATGGAGATGTTACTGGTGCCTGCTTGAGCAAATCAATGATGAACGGGAAGACAGTGATACAGTGATAGTGATTAATAATATTTAATATAAGTAATATTTTATATTTAATATAAGTAATATTTTATATAATCGTCACCAAAGTTGAAATGTACCACTACAAAGTAAATTTTAGCACTAGGAAATTACAATAAAATAACAGAGCTCTTAAGTAAATTTTATAAGTTTGTACTTTCTATGAATTTCTCTTATTTTATTATATTTCAAATTATAGATATTGGAAATTATAAGATATTTTCTATAGGTTATCATAATGCATAGTATTCATTTCTCCTTAAAAATTCTATTTGATTCCCTCATTTCAAGAGACAATATATATATTTTAATACAAAACCAGATTTTAAATAAGAACTTTGTGTTAGAGGCTAGTATTTATACATATATATGCATATATACATATACTATATGTGCATTTATAGTATATGTATATGGTATAGTATATATTAGTATAATATATACATATATGTATATTAGAAAGAATATTGATAAAATTAATATAATTATCATGCAATAAAATGCCAAAAAATCTAGTACTGTTAAAAATGCTTATGAGACTCTCTGTAGGAACCTTTGAGGCTCTCTGTAGGAACCTTTGAGAGGCGAGGATCGCAGATATGGCGGCTGCTAAGATGGGAAAGCTGACAGCCATTCCTGCAAGTCTGATATGCACATCTATAGTTGTGTATGCAGCTAAAGACGATGATTTAAAAATGCAGCTAGTGAAACCAGAGCAGCTTCCCATATATACTGCACCACCTCTTCGGTACAAGTATGTTCAGGAGCAGCCTGGTCATTTGCAAATGGGCTTTACATCCATCCGTTCTACAACTGGTTATTATATAGGCTGGTGCAAGGATGTGTATATCTTTCTGAAAAATCGGATACTGGATACAGCACAATTTGGAAAAGATGCATATGACTATCTGAAGAATTCGCCTCAAGATTTCTTTCCAAAAATTGGAGTGATTACAGTTTCAGGATTGGCAGGCTTGGTTTTGGCAAGAAAAGGTTCTAGGTTTAAGAAAATTGCTTACCCACTTGGACTGGCCACTTTAGGAGCAACTGTTTGCTACCCAGTTCAGTCAGTAATAATTGCAAAGGTAACTGGAAAAAGGGCATATGCTACAAGCCAGCAAATTTATGAAGCAGTTTAAACATTGTGGGCAAAAAAATACACAGATGAACCTAAAGCCAAAACCAAGCTAGAAAGCTCTACTGAAAAGGAAATACCTGCAAATCCATCTCATGATTTGAAACACTCAGTATCTTTGCCGGGAGAACATGGCCCTGAGACTAAGACCAACTCAAAATCTCCATCAGGTGCTTCACAGTTCATTCCTGACCCCAAGCTCATGGATCATGGGCAGTCGCATCCAGAAGATGTAGATATGTACAGCACAAGAAGCTGAAATAGTCTGCATAGAAAACTACAAGATCTGTGAAGTTACAAATACTGATGAAAAGATCATGTAATAGGTAGCTGTAATACGTGAGTATAACAAACCAAATTTTCCCTTGCATCTTGTCATAATATGTATTATGTGTGACTACATGAGTGATTAAAACACAAACTGAAAAAGTTCTAAACAATATTAAATGATAATAAGGGTAGAGGAACATATATTAAGATACATTTGATGGCTTTTAAGGGTAATTAAAAATACTAAATACATGTTACACCAATGAGCCTGAGTTGTGTTTATATATGAACATTTATGTGTTTGTATATTTGTATTTCTTTAGATTTTTATGGATTAATGTTACCTAAATTTAAAGACATCTGGGCATATCAAAGATAAATTTTGCCTCACATGTGCCCTTTATCATGATTCAGTGATAGAATAAAATATCTCTATTTTGTGTCAAAAAAATGCTTATGAAGGGGAGGTCTCTTTCTCTAAGGCCAATAAATAGATGTAATTGCTTCATAGAGGAATAAAGTGTTCACCAAGAACTTAATGATTGCATTATTTTATTTCTTATTTGTTAAAACACTGGAGCAGATACAAGACAAGTAAGGTTTAAAACTGAGAAAAATGACAGGAAAAGATTTGGGACAATAGCAATTAATCAAATAAACAAGAACCTGGGAGTAACTGAGATTAATTATGACCAAGCGAAACTTTGGAAACTTCATGCAACTATAATGCTTTGCATACTACCCAGAAAAACATAGAGATATGGGAAGGTAATTAGAGGACTATTCCTAAATGAAATAAAGATGGAAAAGTCATGTGAAACAAAAAACATTTTTGAGAACGTGGAAATATATTTCAGTGGCTTGTAGCACCTGCCTTGTAAGTCCATGGTCATGATTTCAAATTACCGGTGTTGAGAAAATATTTGCACAATGTCCATAAAATAAAGGGCTAATTTCCAGGTGTAAAAAGCCCAGCAAAATCTCAACCACAAAACAAAATCCTCATCCAAAATATACTTTCCTGAAAGAAAACATAGAAAGATGAATAGGCATCATTATTTGTTTCAGGAAAATGCAGTAAGATATAACTCAACATAAATGAGCATGTCATATGTATCATATATATGCATATATATATTTACATCCTTGAGCAATACAAAGCCTTCTAAAACATGTAAGAATAGGCTTGCATATAACCTTGTGATTCCACTTAATCTACCCCAAGAAAACTTGTGCTTTTCATCATTCTTCAAGGATATGGTTCTGTGAAATTGCTTACAAGTATAAATCTTCATGAATTGTTATTTCAAAATGCTGATTATAAGGTTCAGAATTTGCATAAAAATTTAGCTGTCAATTTTACACCAGTGGTTGTCTAGTAGTTGAATCACACATATTATCATTGAGTGTGGAGGGGTGTTGATACAGTGCTAACAACACACATAAACACAAATATAACTCTCTGTATTTGTCTCTATTTGCACTGACAGTAAACTACTGTGACACACACAAACATGCACACACACACATACACAATGTAATACTATGCAGCTATAACAAAGTCATGCAGTTTGTTTCAACTTGGATGAAATTGGAAGGTATCACATTAAACAAAATAAGTCAGAGCAAAAGGACAAAATTATGTATCACTCATATTGATCTGATTTTTTTTTTTGCTTTTTGGGTCACACCGGGCCATGCTCAGGGGGTTACTCCTGGCTCTGCACTCAGGAATCACTCCTGGTGGTGCTCAGGGTACCATATGGGATGCCAGGGATCGAAGCAGGCTGGCACAGGCCGGCCGAGTGCAAGGCAAAATGCCCTACCAGCTGGGCTATCGCTCTGGCCCCTTGATCTGATTTTTTGTGCATGGTGTTAGACACAGGTCCAAATTCATTTTTTTCACATGTCGCTGCCCAGTTTTCCCAACACCACTTGTTGAAGAGGCTTTCCTTACTCCATTTTAGACTCTTTGCACCTTTATCAAAATTAAATGATCATGTGTTTGAGGTTGGGTGTCAGGATACTCAATTCTATTCCATAGGTCCACAGGTCTGTTTTTATTCCAATACCATGCTGTTCTAATTACTACTGCCTTGTAGTACAGTTTGAAGTTGGGAAAGGTGATGCGTCCCATCTTCTTTTTCCCGAGGATTGCTTTAGCTATCCTTGGGGGTTTATTGTTCCATACAAATTTCAGGAGCATTTGGTCAATTTTATTGAAGAATGTCATGGGTATCCTTATAGGGACTGCATTGAATCTGTACAGAGCTATGGTACAGATTCAATGGTAATGGAGTATTACCATTTTGACAATATTGATTCTCCCCATCTATGAGCAGGAAATATGTTTCCATTTCCTGTGTCCTCTTTAATCTCTTGGAGCAGTGTCTTGTAGTTTTCTTTGTACAGATCCTTTACACACTTGGGTAAGTTGATTCCTAGGTATTTAATTTTATGTGGTACAACTATGAATGGAATTGTTTCCTTAATATCCCTTTCTTCTCTTTCGTTATTTGTATATAGGAAAGCCACTGACGTTTGGGTGTTGATTTTGTATCCTGCCACTCTACTATATGCGTCTATTGTTTCTAGGAGTTTTTGGTAGAGAGTTTAGGGTTCTCTAGGTATAATATCATGTCATCTGCAAATAATGTAGCTTGACTTCTTCCTTGCCTATTAAAGATCTCAATATCAGACTTGAATCCATAAATTATATTGAAGAAAATATAGGAAAAACCCTCCACGACATTGAAGCTAAAGGCAACTTCAAAGGTGAAACATCACTAACAAAGCAACTAGAATAAAAGATAAACATATGGGACTACATGAAACTAAAAAGCTTCTGTACCTCAAAAGAAACAGTGGCTAAGATACAAAAGCAGTCCTCAGAATGGGAAAAATATTTACCCAATACCCATCTGATAAGGGTTAATGTCCAGGACATATCAGTTACTGGTAGAACTTTACAAGAAGAAAACAAACTACCCCATCACAAAATGGGGAGAAGAAATGAACAGAAACTTTAACAAGGAAGAAATTCGAATGGCCAAAAAACATGAAAACATGCTCATCATCACTAATCATCAGAGAGATGCAAATCAAAACAACAATGAGATACCACTTTACACCACAGAGACTGGCACATCTTTAAAGAGCAAGAACAACAAGTGCTGGCGTGGATGTGGGGAAAAGGGGACACTCATCCATTGTTGGTGGGAATGCTGGCTGGTACAGCCTTTCTGGAAAACAATATGGACATTCCTCCAAAGACTAGAAATTGAACTCCGATTGGACTCAGCTATACCACTCCTGGGAATCTACTCTGGGAAACCAAAAATACACAGCGGAAACACCATCCCTACTTTTATGTTCATAGCAGCATTATTCACAATAGCCAGAATCTGGAAGCAAACAGAGTGCCCGAAAATCGATGATTGGATAAAGAAGCTTTGGTACATCTGCACAATGGAATACTATGGAGCTGTTAGGAAAAATGAAGTTATAAAATTTGCCTATAAATGGATGGACATGGAGATTATGTTGAGTGAAATTAGCCAGAAGGAGAGAGAGACATATACATAATGACTGCATTTATTTGCATAACATATATATATATAATTGTGTACATATTGCCTTTTACCCTTCGCTTTCAGCCTTTTGCTTTTAGCTTTTAGCTTTTGGCTTTTTACTCTTTGGACTTTTGCTCCTTCTTCTAGGTAGGACTCAGCTCGGGTGAGATCCTCTCTCTTTGGTGGAAGACTTAGGCTCTTTTGTATGGTCTAAGTTTGGACCAGAGCTAAAGTTTGTTCATTATATTGGAGTGCTGTGGAAGAGCTTTTGTACTATTAAAAGCCTTTTTTGGAACTGCACCGGACACGTGAGTTTTCATCTGTTCTCCAGGTGTCCTTGGAGGTAGAAGAAAACTTCTGTCCTGACACTCTCGGGGATCCCGGCGGCATTCCCTGACAGAAGTGCTGTGATGAGGGAAAAAGGCAGAGAAGAGTGAGTTCTATGCCACTGAGAGTGTTCAACACCAACTTTTGTTCTCTTTTCACCAGAGGGAGGCCAGCAGTTCTTCACGTCCAGGTATAAAAGACTAGAAATTCACTTTGAAGATACCTGCATACTGGGTTCTCACTTGGTCAACATTCACCGTACACCCGGCAGAGCAGAAACCAGCTTTCCCCGTTGAACCCCTTGCATTCCATGGACCACGAGAGCAACTTCCGACCCAAGTCCACCATCCCGATGGAGACTCGAGTAGCCCAGAGAAACCCCCCCACACCTTGCTGGCAGCGATCTTCACAATCCACACTCTGCAGCAGGTAAGATCTCCACCCAGCAGACTAATCCAGTCTCCAGCCTGCAGATTAATCCTGTCTCCAGCCTCGCTTGTCAGAAACCCAGGCTACAAGGACCTATCACGCAGAGACCCGCCCTTCAGAGGAGAGTATTTCAAACGCAGGAATGCTTGAGCCTAAGAAACAGGTACACCGGCAGAGCAGAAACCAGCTTTCCCGGTGCGCACGGCTGCGCAGTGGCCACATGATTTGCCTCCAAATTACTGTAAATATTCTCCCCATCCCTCTGAGAGAGCCCTACAAAGTAACGAGAACATAGTACCCGCATGACAGAGCCTGGCAAGCTGTCCGATGCGTGTTCGATATGCCAAATCCAGTAACAGAAATGTTTATTTTCCTGACCCCAAAAGAGCCCTTACTATGGCAGCAGTAAGAAAGGCAAAAAAAGCAGTGCATGATAAAATTTCATGGCCATCCTAGGCAGCCAAAACGAAGAAGGACTAAAATGACTGTCTGTACTTTCAATGCACGTACGCTGGCATCGGAAGCATATATTGAGGATCTGATGCTGCAAGCGAAAAAGATCAAATACGACATCATTGGTCTGACTGAGCTGAGGGAGGCGCCAGTTGCATCATGCTGTATTTGACACCAGAGAAGAATTGTTCCTTGGAACATGCGACCAAAGAGGCATTGGTGGCGTTGGTGTCCTTGTCAACACGAACATGGCCGTCAACATTGATTCATTTGAATGCCTTACAAACCGAATAGGACGATTACACTTGAGGAGATGTGGCCCACATCTGGCTGCAAAGTTTAAGAAGAGAGCTCCCAGAATGACCACCAATTGGGAACTCCATTGCAGCAACATGGGAAGATACCATCATTGACGTCATCAATGAAGAATACAACCAACTGGCTTAGCACCTCCATGATTGTGCGAAGAATGCCGAGAGAGAGAGAAAGACACAAAAGAACACCTGTCTTCAGAAACTCTCGAGCTCATTCACCAACGTGGCAAGGCGCAAGCCTCAGGAGACCAAATGCTAACATCCAAGCTTGCTAAAGGGTGCGGAGAAGCGATAAAAAGAGGACCTCAAAGACAGAAGAGCAGAAATACTAGAAGATGCAGCAGAAGCCGGGAAAAGCATTCTCACTGCCCGCCTGTCCTTTGCCAACTATAAGACCAAGATGACTGCCCTCCGATGCCTTGTTCGATCTATCACATCTTCCAGAAAGGCAATGGAGAAGATTATCCAGGACTTCTACTCAAATCTCTTTGATAGCCACATCCACCTGCCCACATGCCAAATTCCACAGGATGGATGTGTCATTCCCAACGTTCTCCCTTCTGAAATCCGACATGCCATCTCGTCAGTAAAAAAGGGAACAGCACCAGGCCCAGACAAAGTCAGACCCGAACACCTGATGAATCTGCCGTCGGTACTCATCAATACACTAGCTCGGCTCTTCACACGCTACCTGTCCGAATGCAAAATGCCCTCCCAATGGAAAAACAGCAGGACAGTTCTACTGTTCAAGAAGGGAGAAATTCACGACATCGGCAACTATCGCCCCATCTGCCTGTTGTCTGTCATCTACAAGCTGTTTACACGAGTCATCCTGAACAGGATTAGCAGAACACTAGTTGAAGGACAACCATGCGAGCAAGCAGGCTTCCGGAAAGGATTCAGCACAATTGACCATATCCACATAGTAACCAAGCTCATCAAGGTTTGTAGGGAGTCCAAGATGCCGCTCTGTCTCACGTTCATTGATTTACAGAAAGCCTTTGATTCTGTGGAGACTGCAGCAGTCACGAAGCCCTAGCCAAACAGGGTGTTCAAACCCAATACATCAAGATCCTTTGTGAGCTGTATTATGGATTCACCACCAGGATCTCACCATTCTACAAAGAAGTGATCATTAATGTGAAAAGAGGGGTTTGACAGGGTGATACCATTTCACCAAAACTCTTCAGCGCCACCCACGAGAACATCATGCGACAATTAGAATGGGAAGGAATGGGAGTGAAGATGGATGGTCGGCAACTACACCACCTCTGCTTCGCTGATGACATTGTTCTAATAACACCAAACATTAGCCAAGCAGCACAAATCCTGGCTGACTTTGACCGAGAATGTGGAAAGATAGGTCTACAGCTGAATCTAAAAGAAAACTATGTTCATGAAGAATGAACTAGTTCCAGAGACCCCATTCACTCTCAATGGAACAAACATCTCTGAATGCAGCAGTTATGTGTACCTAGGTTGAGAAATCAACATGATGGACGACCTAAAACCTGAACTGCGCAGGAGGAAGAGAGCAGCATGGAATGCCTTCAAAGGCATGGAAGAAATAGCTAAAAGGACAAAGAACCCCCGGCTTCCGGCACATATCTTTGACTCCACTGTTTTCCCTGTATTAACATACGCCTCAGAGACCTGGGCCCTACTAAAGCAGGATGAGAATGCTATTCGGGTCTCCCAGAGAGGAATCGAAAGAGCTATGTTTGGAATATCACGCCTCACTCAAGTGAGAGAAGGAATCCGGAGTTCTGACCTCCGTCCCTATTCCAGAATCCAGGGATGCTGTCTCGCTTGCCAAGGCATCGAAAATCAGATGGGCTGGACATGTAATGTGATTTGGAGACAACCGCTGGACTAGAGCCATTACCGACTGGATCCCACGGGATGTCAAAAGATCACGTGGCCGCCCACCTACAAGATGGTCAGACTTCCTTGTAAAGACTCTGAAAGAACGATTTGAGGCTCTTCATATTCCTGAATCAACTAGATGCCATTGGGTTACATTGGCACGTGATAGGGTCCAATGGAAATGTTATTGGCGCCTGCTCGAGCAAATCGATGAATAACGGGATTCAAGTGATCAAGTGATCAAGTGATATGTACATATTATGATACCAATATCCAAGGTCAAATGAAACATATATCATGAGGTCTTGTCAAAGGTGAAAAGTATCACAAACGTGTGGGAGTCAGAGGCTAGGTAAGACAGAAAATGGAACAGTGTGCTAACAATTGTCGAGGGTATTAATGCCAACCTAGAACTGAACATTAAATAGAGGCAAAAAAGATACACATGACAACCCTTTAATGTATGTTCTGTAATCCATAGTCTGGAAGAGAAGGAAAAGAGAAAGAGAGAAAGGGAAAGGGAAAGAAATAAAGAACCTGCCATGGAGGAGGGCTTGGGGAGGGGGAGGGGAACCGGGGACGTTGGTGGTGGGAGATGGGCACTGGTGGCGGGATGGGTGCTGGAACACTGTATGAGCAAAACCCAAATATGAACTTTTTAATTGTATATCTTTGTAATTGTAAAAAAAAAAAATGTAAAAAAATAAATTGCCATGAAAAAATATATCACTCATATATGATATATGTACAAGAAAGAGAATAGAATCAAAAAGATAGTATTAAAAGGTTATGACCCTTTAACTTTGACTACAAAACAGGTTACCAAGCACAAGGGTAGAGAGAGGCAGACTGATACTAGAAAAGACACAAGACATTGGTGGAGGCTATTTAGCAGTTTGGTGATGGGAGAAGTGCAGTGCCTTTCTATATCAAAACCATAAATGCTAATATAGTTATGGTTCCTATGATATAACAAAAAGTATTACTTAATTACAATTATATGAATGTATACCTATATATTTACACACACATATGATATATATATATATATATATATATATATATATATATATAAATCTTCAGTGTCAAAGTCAGTGACACACAACACAGTGTATTCTGCTTGACTTGCAAGAGGCCCACCTATGTTTAGTCTCTGAAACCATGTGATCTCCCAAGCCCTGAGCATAAATCTAGCAGTAAGAATTTACACTTCCAGGTGCGAACCCCAAAACAAAAACAAAACGCAAGCAAAACCCTTGGTGTCATATTCACTAGAGTGATGTAGATCTAGACACTATTTAAGTCTGGCTGCGATCGCTGGCATCACTAGCTAACACCATAGCTGAAAAATGTACCGATGACATGTCAGATATTGTGACTTCTGGTGTGTGTTTGTGTGGTGTGCATGCACATTTGTGTGTGTTTGTGAGCACTGTATCAACCCCCTACAATGATAACATGTGTGATTCAACTAGTCTTCCAATGTTGTAAGATTTTCAGCTGAAATTTTCTATGCAAATTCTAAACATTATAAGTATTTTGAAATGAAAATTCATGAAGATATTATATTTGTAAGTAATTTCATGGAACTACATCTGTAAAGAAAAGCAAAAAAACACTAACTTAGAATTGAGTCAAAGAACATCTTGTTTCTTTGCTTGGGACAATATCTGACTGGATTACAGAATAGTTACTCAAGACTTGGTATTATGGACTCACTCCCTATCAACTGTACATGAAGTGATAGTGGTCAAATCTGTAACTCTTGTATGTAAAGCAATCACTCTTGTGCTATTTATCCAGTCCTCAAAGAAACATCTTAAATTTATTGTAGGATATAATCATTTTTAGAAATATTTAAAAAAACACATAATACGTGATTCTGTTTTCTTTACATAAAAAGATTGCAGTACTCCAAAAGTGTCTAATTGTGTCCAAACGTGGCTTCTACATAAGTTGAAATCTAATGAGCAACACCAATAGATCAAGAGTTTGCTATTTTTGAGAGAGAGGAAATTATAGTCACAATAAAATCAATTCAGGAGAAAATAAAACAACTTCAAGTCTCTGGTAATAGAAGTTACATATGGCCATGACACATATGCTGCCTGAGCTCCTGTGCTGCATGAACTATGTGGTCAAACACATGTGCTGCCTGAGCACATAAGTTGCCAGCATCTCCCTTCTTGAGATTGTTCTTGAGACTGTATTTTCTCCCACTCTCTCTCTTCCTTCCCTTCTAAAAAAAAACTCCAAATAAAATCTGTTTTACTTAAAAAAAATAAAAGAATTGCTTGGCCTAGAAGAGAGGATGAGGACGGTTTTACCATGGTTTATCCAATTTAGTGTCAAAACAATAATCTGGATTCTTTTGTGAAAATTAAGTGTGTTTCAATAACCTGCGGGAAAATGAAGATTCATGGTACATAGTCAAATAGTTGAACTTCTGTTTTTAAAGATTTCTATTTTCAATTTTGATGATGTCATGATAAACATTTTTATGGAAAACATTTTGATATTACTAACTCATTGACTCCACCATTCTCCCTGCATTAACATACGTCTCAGAGATCTGGGCCCTATGAAAGCAGGATGAGAATGCTATTTGGGTCTCCCAAAGAGGAATCTAATGAGCTATTCTTGGAATATCACACCTCTCTCAAGTGAGAAAAGGAATCTCCTAGTTCCAACCTCCATCGACCATTCAGAGTCAGGGATGCTGTTTCTTTTGCCAAGGTGTCAAAAATCTGATGCGCTGGACATGTAATGCTATTTGGAGATGACTGCTGGACTAGAGCCTTGCCAACTAATTCCCAGGAACGTCAAAAGATCACGTAGCCACCCACCTACAAGATGGTCAGATTTCTTCCTCAAGACCCTGGACAAACGGTTGGAGGCTCTTCATATTACTGAAGCAAGCAGATTCCATTGGGCTGCACTGGCACATGATAGGGTCAAATGGAAATGTTACTGGCGTCCACTAGCGCAAATCTATGAGTTACAGGATGTCAAGTGATCAAGTGCTCAATTGAACTCATTGACAGTTAAGGATAGGGAGGAAAATGAGGCTAGCATATTTGTAAGATCTGGTATGTGACAAGAATTTTATTTTCCATTTAATATTCAATAGTTCGCTCTAATAGGAAATATCCTTATTTACAAACAGGATTTAGTTTTTAACCCTATATATATATATATATTTTTTTATTATGACCCATTTTGTTCTTTACAAGTAGCTGTCCAATTTTCCCACCTCCATTGCTTGCAGTCATTCCTTTCCCTGTTGTATGTTCTTGACTGTTTTGCACATTAATCATTATATATATGTTTGTATGCCAATAATATTTATTTCACTGGTATGTTATTATGTCAGCAGGATACTATTTTAATTATTATAATTTTATAATACGCATTTCAATCAGATAATAGGTTTGTCCATCTCTGTTCTTTTTTAAATATTTCTTTGACATTTTAGATTATTCTGTGGTTCCAAAAGTATTCAGAACTGTTTGTTCTATTTCTGTGGAATTCTTATGAATTTTGATAGGAATTGAGTCCCTGAGCAAGAAAATTAGCATATCATTTATTTATCAAGAGAATTTTATAGAATTAATGTGCATGTAAATACCATTACACTAAATAAATTCTATGATTCTCACAATCAAAATATCAAGGACAAAAAGAAGCCAGCTATAAAATATTATTTTTATGATTCCATTAAAATAAAATTTTTCTAGGCATATTTAGGAGATAAATATATTTATAAGGAAAATATTTTGATTAACTTTTGGGAAATTTATTAGTGGTTAGAAATCACTAATGTTAACACCGAAGGATTTTGCTTTTTGCTTTTGTTGTTTTTTATGTTTGCTAGTTATATAAGACAAATAAAACATGATTCATTGTAAAAGTACATAATTGAATTAGTCCTTACATTTTGTTGGAGAACTAAGTAGTGAGAAATTAAATGAAGCTAATGAAATAAAAATAATGGAACTATTTGTAGAAAAGTATATAATCAATTAGCTGAAATTCAATAAAAACAAATCTCTTTTAGTAGACTGTAATTGAGACTTGCTCAACAATGAGTAAAGCAAATGTTACAATTTATCATGATGCTTATATAAACAGTGATGATTATACATTTAAGAAATTAATGTTAAATGAAATCAGGCATTAAGAAAAAAGTTTTGGTTAGCATTTTAACTTGAATGATAAATTCTATACAGGCTTCTTACTATGTAGGAAAACCCTTTAAATAAAAGCAACAGAGTCAGAAAGGATGGTTCCTGAATACAAATAGAAATAACTGTGAAAGTCTGATATTTTTTGTGGTTTCCATTTGAGACCAAAAAGAAAGAACATATAGTATGAAGCAGCAATTGATGTCTTCCAAAAAAAAAAAAAAAAAAAGTGCAGCATGCCTAAAGTTGCTTTGCTACATCCACACCAATCACAACAATAAATGAAAATGGGAGAATATAATAATAAAATACTACTTTTAAAAGAAATTTGTACCAAAGCGTAAGTAGACATTTCCAGAAAACTCATCAGTCAAAAAATTATATACTTAAACTCTTAGGAAGTGTTACTATTGAAGGTAAAAATGCCTTGTGTAAGAGAGGAGGGGATTAGTAAAAGAATGCATGATCCCACAAACTCTGAGTGTAATTATTATGCTCTAAATAAAAAAATAAAATAATGCTAGTACTTCTCTGCAGAAAGCAAAGATAATTATTGCTTAGGATCTTTAAAATGATAATTTATGAACATGTATAAAATAAATTATACTTTTCTATAAATTACAAATGAGCTATTGTAACTTCCTATGAAGTTTTACTGTGTATTTGTTAAATGCAATGCCATTGGTTTAAAGACTGTATTTTAGATATACTACAAACTCCAAGTTCCAGTATCTCTACCACATTTTGCTTAACATTTGATCACCCTGCCCCCAAACTACATATTGACTGAGTTAAGTTTATTTCCATTAATTTGTCTATCTCAGTGCATTGATTTTTCTAAATCTTGCTCTTTTATAAGATTATCCTGACTTACTTCACATGTTTTGATTCTATCTGATTATATTCTCGTCACTACAAAGAGTATATTTCATATTTTCTTAGGACTGAATACTATTTAATTGTGTTTATATACCATTTCTTAAGCCACATATCTGACTTTAGGAACTTGGTTTGTTTTCATATCTTGGCTATTATAAATAATGCTGCACTGAACATTGTTGTATATATGTATTTTTAAATTAATTTTCTCTTTGTCCTTTTATTCCTTAAGTATTAGCTCTTTTATGTTAGCTTCATTATTGTACCATTTTATGTTAGTTATCTCCAAAATGATTTACGTTATTTCCTTAATTAAACATTAAAACTAACATGCTTAAAAAACCAATTTAAGCTTACAACTTAATTTTTCTCGAGTGTAGTTCCATTTCTTTCTGTGTCCTACTCTTCTATGATCTTATTATCATATCTGCTATATCTTTATTCATCATAACTTTGTCACCACTGTTTTATAAATATTGCCACCTATAGTCTGTTTCTTATAATATTTATAAATATTATTACTTAAGTCATTACTTTTCTATCACTATTACTATCTTCCCATTCATCATCTATTTACTAGAGCGGGCACCAGTAATATCTCCACATGTCCTATCTCATGCTAGTAGAGCCCAAGGGTATCTGCTTACTCCAGGAACATAAAGAGCCAAAACCATTATATTAGGTCATAAGAATGACCTAATATAATTGTTACTGGTATTTGGCATATCAAATACTACACGAACAGCTTGCCAGGCTTGCCGTGCTGGAGGCATACTCTTGTAGTCACCACCAAATAAAGAATTTATTAATGAACCGCTTGGCGCTTGCTGCCTCATGAGCCGGGCTGTGATAGGCTGGTTTGCTGGGTGGAGTTCTGACAAGAGGGAAGTTTGGATGTGGGAAATGGCAGCCCCATGGAGTGGGGGGGTTGTCTGGCTTGTTGTGAGGGTCTGCTGGGGTGGCGGGCCAGGTCTAGAACCAGCCATCCCTCCTGGGCGCCTCATGAGCAGCTGGGCACAGGGAGAGCAACTAGTAGCTCTGCCCCATTTCTGTGAGTCTCTGGATCAGCATACCTGGGTCGGATTGAAAAAAAATATTGCTGCAGGGTGGGTGTTGATGATCAGGGCTGTGATAGGCTGGTCTGGTGGGTGGAGTTCTGACAAGAGGGAAGTCCGGATGTGGAAAATGGCAGCCCCCATGGAGTGGGGGTGGGGTCGTCTGGCTTGTTGTGAGGCTCTGCTTTGGTGGTGGGCCAGGGCTAGAACACACCATCCCTCCCGGGCGCCTCATGAGCGGCTGGGCACAGGGAGAGCAAGTAGCAGTTCTGCCCCATGTCTGTGACTTTTCTAATAGAAGAAAAATAATTGAAAAATGTTTACACTGACACATTTACCTACTTTGTCTGTTTTTGCCAATGTGGACTTGAATTATTGTAGGTAATCTTTCATTTAGTCTAAATACTTTCCGTTTCTTGGAAGGAATTTCCATGGTTGACAAGGTCTTTCACTTTTTTTTTACTACATTAGAAGTCTTAGCTTCACCTTATGAAAGAGAGTTTTCTTGAATATAGAATTCTAAATTGTTCAACTTTTTATTTCAGCATTTGAATATTTGAATATTCTATTTGACTTCTGACTTCAATAGTCTCAAGTAAGAAACTATTAAATTAGGAATACCTTTAGCATAAATATTCACTTTTATATTGATGATATAAGTATCTATTTGGACAGTTAAATTATGTGCATCTAATGGCAATCTTTGAATATATTCCACTTATAGCTGATTGACATTTGGGTTCTATAAATTAAGGTTTATCATTAACTTTGCAAATGTTTTGTTTACTACTTCTCAAAAATGTTGTTCTTGTCACTTTTGTTATGTATAAAACTATGTCTGATGATGAATTCTGACTGATTCTAACACTATTAATTTTTCATTTATTCTTCTCTCTTTTTGTTCCATAGATTTTTTTTTTAATTCCAGTTAAAGATTGCTGGTTCTTTTCCCCACATGCTCAAATCTGTTGTCAAACTGCCAACCAGTTTTCTAGGGGAGTTTATTACAAAATTTCATAAACTAAACAACAAACAAAAAAGAAATTTATAGCTTGACAATTCTGCATGAGTTTTTCGAAAAAAACTAGAAGAAAATATCTGTTTTATAATTATTTTCTCATTAGTTCGTTTTCCAATAATCTTTGACATCTCTTGACTTGTAGATATATCACCCCATATCTATCTTGATGCTTACATGGTTTTTATATTAGTCTCAGCACATGAAAAGTTTACAATCTTTTGAAGAGCTGCCAAGCAGGAATTTTGGTTATAAAGGTGTGGATGTGGGCCTTCCGAAAAGTTTTAATTTTAGTCTATCCCAAACCATGTCTTTCAGAGTTACCATAGTTTAAAGATTATTAGTTTTTAAGATCACTGCAGAGCTGAATAGAAGATAATGGAAAGAAGACAGATCAAAATGTACTCTTAGTGAGACTTATACATTTGAATAAATGCTCCCTGAATTATTATAAACTTTTGTTTACTTATAAGAATTCTAAAAAGTTGAAGTTTTACCATGTTTATAATGTAAAACATTTTTTAAAGAAACAAATTTTTAGAAGTCTTTATTTCTTCAGTCTAAAAGTATTTCAAACAAAGAAAGAGAATTTTCCTATAATTTGAAATTTTTTAAGATAAACATGTATACTTATAACACAATACATTGGTTATTTTAGTCTTAAGAACTATAACATAAAATTTATATGTATATGTATATACATATATAAGTATATACATAAAGTTGTAACAGAATTAATCCCTAATATATTGTATTTAAAATGGTGATACCATTTGAGAGGCAGGTTGCATGGTGATAGATAAAATAAATAATGTCTTATATATTTTACAGGGTTTTATGATGTATGAATTTTCTATATGGCACAGGAACACTAAAGCATTATACATGAACATATTTCAATGATTAAAATATAAGTAAATCAAAATAATTTATGAAATATAGTCAGCTACAAAAAATCTATGTTTTTGTATGCCAAATTTATTATAAAGTTGAAATATAAAGATAGTACCACCATAAGAAATATTAAAAGAATTAGTATACGTATATATTTTCATCTAATAAATCGAGAAATCAAGTATACCATTGCCTTCAGTCAAGGCTGGGTTCTATAACTTATGTTAAACAAGAATAGCAGCCCAAAGATTCTTAAAAAAGTCACAATTCAATCATCACAGCATAAAATTTCTAATTTTTCTATTAAAATTTTGAAGCAAACTGCTTCCTTCTACATCTAATAAATCTCCATCATTTCTTTGTCCATATCCTACAATTTATATATTATATACAAGTCATATTTCCCATCTAAATTTTAAGTTCATATTGAACAATAAACTGACATGAGTAGCTAAAGCAATCCTGGGGAAAAGAATATTGGGGGATGGGTGGGCATCACCTTTCCCAACTTCAAACTGTACTACAAAGTGGTAGTAATTAAAACAGCATGGCATTGGAGTAAAAACAGACCTGTGGACCTATGGAATGGAGTTGAGTATCCTGACAAACAAGCTCAAATTTACGATCACTTAATCTTTGATAAAGGAGCAAAGAATATGAAGTGGAGCAAGGAAAGCCTCTTAAACAAATGGTGCTGGGGAAACTGGGCCATGCATGTAAAAAAAAATGAACTTAGAGTTCTATCTAATGCCATGCACAAAAATCAGATCAAAATGGATTAAGATCTCAATATCAGACCTTAATCCATAAAGTACATCAGAGAAAAGATAGGCAAAATCCTCCTAGACATTGATGCTAAAGGCATCTTCAAAGTTGAAACCACTAACAAACTAACTGGAAGCAAAGATAAACAATAGGGCTATATGAAACTTAAAGCTTCTGCACCGCAAAAAGAAATGGTGACCAAGATACAAGAGAGTCTACAGAGTGGGAAAGAATATTTACCCAATGCCCATCTAATAAGGGGTTAATACCCAGTTAAGTTACTGGTAGAACTTTAGAAGAAGAAAAAAGCCAACCCCATCAAAATATGGGGAGAAGAAATGAACAAAAACTTCAACAAAGAAGAAATTTGAATGGCCAAAAGGCTATGAAAAATACTCACCATCACTAATCATCAGGGGATGCAAACCAAAATAACAGTGAGATATAATCTCACACCACAGTGGCTGGCATATAAACAAAAGATCAAGAACAACCAGTCTTGGGCAGAGCAATAGTCAAGCAGGTAGGGCATTTGCCTTACATGCAGCCAACCTGGTTTTGATACCTGGCATCCCATATAGTTTCTCAGCACCATCAGGAGTAATTCCTAAGTGCAGAGCCAGGAGTAACACCTGAGCATTGCCAGGTGTGACACACAGAGCAAAAAGAAAAAAAAGAAGGACCATTGCTGTCATGGGTATAGGGAGAGAGGGACTCTCATCCATTGTTTGTGGAATGTCTATTGGTACAGCCTTTTTGAAAACAATATGGATATTCCTCCTACAGTAAGAACTTGAGGTCTCATTTGGCCCAGCAATACCAGTCCTTGGAATATACTCTGGTACTCCAAAAACACACAGCAGAAACACCATTTGCACTTCCATTTTCATAGCAGCACTATCCACAATAACCAGAATCTGGAAACAATCTGAGAGCCCAGAACAGAAGACTAGATAAAGGAACCATGGAACATCTAACAAAGGAATACTATGCAGCTGTCAGGAAAAGAAGTCATGAAATTTGCCTACAAATGGATGGAATTGGAGATTATCATGCTTAGTGAAATTAGTCAGAAGGAAAAAGACAGATATAGAATGACTGCATTTATCTGTGGGATATAAAAAAATAGCATGATTCTAATATCCAAGGTCAGGCATAACACAGATAAGGAGTTCTTGTCGGTGTTTGGCATCTACCACAAATGTGTGGAAATTAGGGAAGACAGAGAAGAGACCAGTGTGCTAATAATTGTTGGAAATGGTAATACCAGCCTAGAACTGAGCATTGAATGTAGGCAAAGGGATACATAGTAACCCCCTAAATGTATGTATTGCAAGCACAATGTGTAAGAGAAGGGAGAGAAAGAGAGAGACAGAGACACAGACACAGACAGAGACAGAGAAAGAGGAGTAAAAAGTATCTACCATAGAGGCAGGCTAGCAGAGCGGGTAGGTAATCAGAGAACATCAGTTGTGGGAAATCTGCACTGGGGAGGGATAGGTGCTGGAGCACTGTATGACTGAAAACTAATCAGGAACAGTTTTGTAATTGTATATATCAAGGTGATATAATAAAAAACAATTACTTTTAAATATCAATAAATAAATGTTTAACCTCTTTGGCAGTTATTTGTACTTTACACTTAGCACAGATTTGGTAATTTTAGAACCTACACTGAATATGCATAATATGCATATATACACAATTTGTTCAGTGGAAAGAAACCTAAATATATTAGAGTTCCATAAAAGTTTTATGGTAGATACTAATTAAAGTAATAGTATGGATTTCTATATTTTCACCTTCTACTTATCACTTATAAATCTTTAACAAATTATGTGTGTCTTAATACATAATTTATATATATAGACATTACCTATCTAAGATAATTATCAGACCTGCTTGCTTTAGATACAAGGATACTTGGAGCAGGAGAGATAGTATAAGTGTAAGGAATGTGCCTTTGCATGAAGCTGACCCCAATTTAATTCCCAATATTGCATGTGGTTCCCACTGGTACCACCAGGAATGATTCCTGAGTACAACTTGGTGTTATCCAACATTCTTTCCATATATATTTATATATATATATATATATATATATATATATATATATATATATGTATGTATGTATATGTATATACATATATGTATATACTGAAGATACTTAAGTAAAAGCACAAAAATAAGTTGTATGGATAATTAATGGGTACTTAATATTAACATGTTTTAGCTTAGTTTTCAAACATTCTAGTCATATATAAAGGAACACCAAAACTAGACTTGGAAGCATACCTCAATGCACTATAAATTATGACTTATAAGACTTTGAATGAATTGGTGGCTATTGTCCCCAAATTAGTACATTGATTAAAATGTCTATTAAAGTTTAGGATTAAAACATAATATATATAACATATATGTATGTTTATAATATTTGAGGTTTTTGTTATTTATTGATGTGAATTATTGCACTGCAATAAGTTTCCCCTCTCTTTCTGTTATTTTGTAGTTATTGTAACTTTATTGGCCATATCTAGTGTTCTCCAAGCTAAAAAAATAAGTACCAGGAATCAAACTCAGAACCTCACTAGTGCAAGGTATGTGCTTTATCACTTGAGATATTTGTGTATTCCTGAATTTCCCTCTAATACTATTATTGTTTCAGCCTAGAGGATATTGTAGCACTTCTCTTTATTTTATTTCTCCTCTAGGAACAATTTATTGCTTCTTTGGTTTCTTCATTGACCTGGGAATTATTCAGTACATATTGCTTAGTCTCCAAATATAACAAGTTTTATACATTATTTGTTATTGTTGATTTCACGCTGCTGTGATGGGGAAATATGTTTTTATTGCTAAAATTCTCAGGTTTAAGTATTTCTTTTATGTAGAAGCAAATTATCTTAAATAATGTTCCATATGTACTTGAAAGAAATGCGTATTCATTTCCATATAAATCTATTAAGTTTATTTCATCAATTACTTCAATTAAGTCCATTATTTCTTTATTCTTTTTTTTTTTGGTCTGGGCTCTGTATAAGTGATGTGTTGAGATCACGATCAGGATCACGATCTTCCCGTTGATTATCTATTTGCTAGAGTGGGCACCAGAAATATCTCCATATGTCCTGTCTCATGCCAATAGAGCCAGGGGCATCGGCTTGCTACAGGAACATAAAGAGCCTCATGGGAATGACCTAATATAATTGTTACTGGAATTTGGCATATCATATAAAACACGAGAAGCTTGCCAGGCTTGTTGAGCGGGAGGCAAACTCTTGTTAAACACCTCCAAATAAAGCATTTATTGATGAACCCCGCGGCCGCTTAGCTGGGGCTTGGGCTGCCCGGGGAGTTCAGAGAGGGAAGTCCAGAGGAAATGCGGCGCCTGGGGAGAAGGGGCTGGCGTGGAGGCCTGCCGGGTGGGCCAGGGCTAGAACCCGCCGCCTCCCAACTGCCTCAGACGGCTGTACAGGAGAGCAGAACAGCTCTGCCCCATGGAGAGCCTGGACCAGCTACCTGGGCGATTGGGAAAAGCCGGAGGGGGGGCGGTGATCCGGGCTGTGATGGGCTGGTCTGCTGGGTGGAGTTCTGACGAGAGGGAAGTCCAGAAGTGGAAAATGGCGGCGCCCGCGGAGTGAGAGAGGGTGGTCTGGCTTGTTGTGAGGCTCTGCCGAGGTGGTGGGCCAGGGCTAGAACCCGCCATGCCTCCCGACTGCCTCATGAACGGCTGTGCACAGGGAGAGCAAGGAAAAGCTCTGCCCCATGTGTGAGAGTCTCTGGACCAGCATACCTGGGCGGATTGAGGAAAAAGCTGTGGCAGGGTGGGTGTCGGTGATCCGGGCTGTGATGGGCTGGTCTGCTGGGTGGAGTTCTGACGAGAGGGAAGTCCAGAATGTGGAAAATGGCGGCGCCGCGGGAGTGAGAAGAGGGGTGGTCTGGCTTGTTGTGAGGCTCTGCCGAGGTGGTGGGCCAGGGCTAGAACCCGCCATGCCTCCCGACTGCCTCATGAACGGCTTGCACAGGGAGAGCAAGGAACAGCTCTGCCCCATGTGTGAGAGTCTCTGGACCAGCATACCTGGGCTGGATTGAGGAAAAAGCTGAGTCAGGGTGGGTGTCGGTGATCCGGGCTGTGATGGGCTGGTCTGCTGGGTGGAGTTCTGACGAGGAGGGAAGTCCAGAAGTGGAAAATGGCGGCACCAGCGAGTGAGAAGGGGTGGTCTGGCTTGTTGTGAGGCTCTGCCGAGGTGGTGGGCAAGGGCTAGAACCCGCCATGCCTCCCGACTGCCTCATGAACGGCTGTGCACAGGGAGAGCAAGGAACAGCTCTGCCCCATGTGTGAGAGTCTCTGTGTTGAGATACACCTCTATTATTGTGCTGCTGTCAATATATTCCTTGAGGTTTGTTAATAATTGATTTGCAAGTAAAAATAAACAAATGAGACTGCATCAAACTGAAAATCTTTTGGCTGCAAAAGAAACAAGTTTTATAGTTTCAAAAATACCCTACTGAATTGGATAAAATATTTTCACACCATATATCTGATAGAAGACTAATTTACAAGATAAATAAGGTAGCCATTTCTTTTATTTTGGTTTTTGGATCACACCCAGGGTTCAGGACTTACTCCTGGCTCAGGGCTCGGAGACCAACCCTGGCAGTACTCATGTGACCATATGGGGTGCCAGGCAAGTGCCCTATCCCTAGTACTTTAGCTTCAACCCCAGATCTTAACACAGAAAATGGGGAGAGGATATGAACAAACACTAGCAGAAGCAGACAAATTATCAACAAGTTTATGAAAGTGTTCATCATCAGACTAATCAGGGTAATACAAATTGAAACTACTGGGTGCCATTTTACTCCATTGAAAATGGTCTATGTAAAAAGCCAGATTGTAAACGACCAGTTTTGGTGAGTATGTGGTGAAAGGAATCTTTATTCACTGTTGGTGTAAATGTAAAATAGTTTAGCCATAACAATATACAGTGGAAACATCTCAGAACATTTTTAATAGAATTCCCATATGGCCCAGATATTCAACTACTGAGATTCATCTTTCTCAGGAACTTAGAAGTATTAACACTCACTTACCCCTGAAAAAAAATACAATTACATATATGTTCACTGAACCGCTTTTTACAAAAACCAAACCTAAAAGTAACCAAAATGTAAAGATGATAGCATGCTATTTGCAACAACTTGAATAGAGCAAGAGATTGCAATGTTATGAGAATTGTCAGGAGAATGAAAACAGAATAAGTCTAACTCATATATGGCACATAATTAAAAGGAACAAGATAATAGAAAACATTTAATGGTAACAAATACTTGTGTTTTAACTTTAAAACTGAGGTTAACTAGTTGTATGTGGTGTGTGGAGAGAGTAGTGAGGGAGTTGCAGTGAGGGAGGGGTACTTAGGGGCCTGAGGCAAGAAAGAATCTTCTAGAAGTGATCTAAAAACAGTGGAGAGTCTTTGTTACTTTGGTGATAGTAATTTTCTATACCAAAGACATGAACATTTACACTGCTGTAACCATCTTAACTCAGCTATAATTAAAAGTGAAAGCAAATACAGTAACTGTTTTATAGACTTTTTGCCTCAATATTACATTATTAATAAGTAATTATTGATAAAATTGATGATCAAATATAAATGCACATTAGTGTATTCTTGGCAGGTTGAGACTTTTCTTTTAATATAATACACATTTTTCTCTTACCTTTTTTTTTTTATTAAGTCTAGTTTATCACTATGAGACTATGATTTCCTGCCCTCTATATTGAATTGGAGCACGTTGTTACAGTCTCATCAAGCCTGTTAGCTCTTATACCTTAAGTGAGACGTTTTGTATATGTGGTATTGATGGATCTTGCTTTCTTATCCATCCAGCCACTTTCTTTGACTGGTAACTTCATACCACTTACATTAAGGGTGACTATTGATCTATGTGCTGTATTTATTGATATTCTTTCATTTTCCCTCCCTCTCTCTCTCTCTTTCTCTCTTTTATATTTGTTTCTTTTCCTATTTGTTCCCAACTACCTTTTTTGTTGTAGAGTTTCCTAGTGAGTCTCAAATATTTCAGGATTTCTCCATGTCTATGCTTCAGATTTTACCATGGTTATTGTGAGAATTCTTTATATTTTTATATCTAATTTTGCTGGAACTTTTCTTAATTTTTCCTGCCTGCAAATTTATCTTATGATGTTTTGTTATTGACCCACTTCAACTAACCTTGTTGGTTTTATTTGATCATTATGACACTAACGGTGTAGTATTCTTTTCTTTTCCTATACAAAATACCTTCCAGCATTTCCATAGTTCAGGTTTGGTGCTGGTAAACTACAGTAGCATTTTTTATATGGATAAAACTCTTTCTTTATCATGGTTAGCAATAATTCTGTAGGGTAGAGATTCATTGACCGAAAGTTTTTATCTTTTTAAAACTTATACCTACTCTTCTCTTGCTTATACCTCATGATTGTCTAATAAGAGTATTATTGCATGGTACTATTATTAGCTACCTTTATAAATAATTTTTATTATTGAAATAGTTTTAAACAATATGTCTTAGTATGTATATTTTTGCATTTAGAATTTTAAGAGTCTCTGAACTTCTATAGTTGGTTTTAAAATTAGGTTTGGTAAATTCTCATTTATAATTAATTCTCTGAACTTTTTTAGTTAGTTTTTAAAATAAGGCTTTGTAAGTTCTCATTTATAATTAATTAACCATTAATTAATTATAATCAATTAAACATTCCATTTATTTCTTTCATTGTCTGTTAGACTTCCAATTTCTATGACAATATGATTGATTTCTGAAGATATTTCTTTATCATTCATATGGTCACTGGATTACTTTGGCGTTGGTTTTTATTTGGAGTTGTTGTTGTTCATTTTAAAATCCATTTTGTTTCTTTTGGATCTGAGACACAGGGAGACAGGCAGAGGTCTGTTGGAAGTTTCCTTTAAGATGAGTGGGAGACTTGGTATAAAACCTTTTATTGCTTTTTGTAACCAAACGCATCTTCTCTTTATGCTCAGTAGAGCTGTTCTCTAGGCCCAGCCATGGTTGTCTGCTAGCATTCATGGCATACTCTGGATATAAATGTGTCTGGATTTCCTGATCAGATGGTAGGGGTTTAGGCCTCCAAGCTTTACCTGCTCTCCCTCAGCAAATCCTGAGTTGCAGTACAGACTGGATTATTGTAGTCTACAGTCCTGAGTAGTGACTATCAGTGACATTAAGTAGGAGGGTTGTTTCTCCTGCTCTTCTTTATTACTGAAACTAATGTCACTTTGTCTACCCCTAAATCCCTCTTTAGCAGTCAGCTGAATTCTTCTGTTCTCCTTAATGGAACCTGTTGGTACCCCAGACACGTGTGTGTCCAGTGTGCAGTTACTTTCCTTCTTAGATCATAGATCACAAAGCAATATTGAAATTAGACTGTTCATAAAATGTAGCCTCTGTTCTGACTTCTAGGGCAAATACTGATTGCTTAGGGAGAAGCTACGCAATGATTGCTCCCCATCTTAGCTAATTTACCAGTGCTCAGAATCATTTCTAGCATTCTGGCTGAATAGTTTTTTTCCCTCCTCATTGTTCCCCCAGGATCCTGGATCACCGACAGCCCCTGTTGGTTCTTCTTGTCAATTTGCAGTTCCTAAGAGCAGACTCTGACCTGTTTCCTTTAGGTAGTAACTAAACCTTAGACACCCCACCCCACTTCCAGCAACACCCTAGACTACTTGCCACCTGCTTTCAAAAATGAAGGTGTTTATAGTGAACAGAATGTGGGTTGCGTGAGATATTTAGTTGATTGCCAGGTTTTTGTTTGTTTTTTGTTTGTTTGGGGCCACACCTAGTACTCAGCATTTACTCTTGGCTTTGTGTTCAGGAATCACTCCTGACAGGGCTCAGGAGAACAGAGTGCCAACCTGTGTTGGCCACTTGCAGGACAAACACCTGAGCTGCTTGCTATACTACTCCTCTGGCTCCAGAGTTCCCAGTTTTAATAAGATTTTATTTTTTTCTGTAGAAGTCTATTCCTCTCTGTTCTATAGGAATTTCATATCCTTTTTCTTTAGCTATCTAAAAATATTATCCTGAAAATAATACTATGGTTATTTTAAATTCAAATTTTTTCTCAGTTTCTGTTTTGTGACTGCAATTGACTAAACCTCTTCAAGACTCAGTTCATTAATCTAAAGAAATGGAAGGGATACTTAAGAGGATTTCAAACTGCTTTTATGTTGAGAATCTTTGTCATGGTTTTCTTGATTGCATGTAATAGAAAACCAAATTCATCTAGCTTAAACAAAAATATTTTATTGACTGCTAACTTTGATACATCATAAAGCTGAAAGTTTAAAAAAAGTCTTGGAAAGTTAGAAACCTCTGGAGGAGATCTTCTCATAATTCTTTTGTATCAGCATGACTGCTTGCTTTGAATCTCTTTGTTGGCCTGTGGAATACATATATTGGACTACTCCTGACTACCTGAGGCAACATGCGATACTGGAGATTAAATGGGTCTACTTTATGCAAAATATGCACACTACCGTTTTATGATACCTTGTTCTAAACTTCTATATACCTCAATTCAAACTTGTTTATTCTTGAAAAGAATCTGACTTTGCTTTTGTCTAATGACTTTCTAAGAGTATTGGCTGTGATTATAGGAGCTATTGGAGATAAGGGAGATAAGAGATCTCTTAATAAGTGATTAAGATAGTCAGAACATAACTATGGGTACCACTATTTTTTTGGGGGTGATAATTTTCATGGCTTTATGGCTTGAATAGACAACCCTAAAATAATTATGTTTTGCAGCTCATTTCTTAGTTATCAAAACAGGGTCTTCAGATATGTTGAATTTCATAATGTATACATAATGATACAAAAAGTGAACCCTCCCTATATACAAACCTAAATGCACACTTTTCACCAATAATGAAAAGTCTTTCATTTACTTTATTGAAAAGAGATGTTACTAAATAATTTCACTGAAGTTTGTGATGTTTATTCTTCATTCTTTCTATTGTCAACATTTTATTTTTTAAGCTAAGTGCTAAATAGTAAGTTTATTCTCTCAAAGAGATGAAACAAAATATATGAGGATCCTTTTGTGTTAAGAATTACTTCTCCCAAGTAACAAAAATAAATAAAATGTTAATTCCTAAGAATTTTAGATATTTGATTTTCTAAGTTATCACTTCTTGTCACTTATCACTTGTCTTCTTGTTGTTCATTGATTTGCTCGAGCAGGCACCAGTTTCATCTCCATACGTCCTGTCACATGCTAGTGTAGCCCAAGGACATCTGTTTGCTCCTGGAACATGAAGAACCTCAAACCATTCCTTCAGGTCATGGGAATGAGTCTATAATTGTTAGTGGTTTTTGGCATATCAAATACGACACGGGTAGCTTGCTAGACTATGCCATGCGAGTGGAATACTCTTGTAGTAGCCTCTCATCTCGTGCTTTTATTGATGACCCAAACAGGGAAAGATTAGCTTTTCTGCTGGGTAGAGCTCTGACGAGCTATGGAGTCCAGATGTTGAAAATGGTGGCCCTCATGGTGCAGGGGTTCCTCTGACTTCTTGCGAGTCTTTTCTGGGATGGCGGGCCAGGGCTAGAATCTGCCTTCCCTCCTGGAAGCCTCTTGATCAGCTGCGCACAGGGAGAGCCGGTACAGCTCTGTCCCATGTATCAGGCCTGGCATCGCTGCTCCTCTCACCAGCTGCCCTCAAGAGCTGATGGGCAAGTTGGGCAATCTCCCAGACTCTGGGCCCCATTCTGGCTTTTCGGGAGCCAGGGAGACCAGAGTACTCAAATTTCTGAAAAAATATATCTATAATATCATATATTAGTTACCATCAATTACTTCCCGTTGTTCATCGATTTGCTTGAGCAGACACCAGTAACATCTCAATAAGTCCTATTGCAAGCAAGTTTAGCCCAAGGATATCTGTTTGCTCCAGGAACAGGAAAAGTCTCAAACCATTCCATCATGACATGCGAATGAGGTCCATAATTGTTACTGGTTTTTGGCATATCAAATAAAGTTTGTTTTAGGTATAAAATATAAACAAACAAAAAAAGATACACACAAAAGATATCCTCATATATTTTCTTTCATCTCTTTTGTGAATAAACTTACTATTTAGCACTTAGCTTAAAAAAGTAATAAAAAAGAAGTTGACAATAGAAAGAATGAAGAATAAACAATACAAACTTCAGTAAACTTATTTAATTTTGAAATAATTTTAAATAATTTTGAAATAATTTTAAATAATTTTAAAATTTATTTAATTTCTTTATAAAAATAATTTTTATTTTTAAAAACTATCACATATGTTATATTATGTTGGTTAGAATCATTAAATAAAAATTTTCCCCTCATTAAAACTTTACTAACAACATGATCATAATTTAATATAAATTTTAAGAACAAATATAAATTGTGATGATATATGATATCCATATTTAAAACAAATTTTGAGGTTGAAATGAAATTCATCAAATAATATATATTTTCTATTATTTTTTCTAAAAGTTTTTAATATATAATATCCTTCCAACAATCTTTAAACTTCCTCAATTTTTTAAACTTCCTTCTTTTCACACAGCAGCAAATCTCTTCCATTTTTTTCCTATCTTAACATTTTAACTGACTTCAGTATACAATATCATGATTTGTGTATGTGGGTGTTAAGTTTTAGGCATTAACATTCTGAAGTCTGCCAATCTTTTGGAAGAATATAATATAAAATCTTATGGGATGTTTGGATTTCATGATAAAACTCATGCTCTAAAACAGTTTCCTTCATTCCTATGGAAAGCTCAGGAAAAAGTACTTCAATCTTTTTTAAGTACATACTAATTTTTTAAAAAGAAATGTGTCATTTCAAATCTTGAAAATTTTTAAAGAGTAGTAATGTAAGTTTTTAACCTGAAAGTAATTGAGTACTACAGAGACTTGAATTTTTCTTTTCTCGGACATTTATTTGCAATACCCCGGAGATCACATTCTTTGTTTTGGCACTGGGGATCCCAAACAGCAATGGTAAAGGAATCTAACTCCACACGGAGTGCAGTGCTGAGTGAATTTGAGAACTCTTGCCTGCAAGGCAGACCCTTTAGCACTCATCTAGCCTCAGGGCTCTGAATCCTGATGTCTTTTAAACTGTAGAGTTTATTTCATTGCCCATAAGGATGTAGCAGTAAAAGAATATGATTTCTTTTGCTGAAGAAAGAGAAAAAACTGGTAAAACTAAATTTTCTTCTTTAAATCTTGGTTGGGAAGATAATGCAGAGGGCAAAGCACTTGTTCTGCATGTGGCTGAAACAAGTTCAATCCTCAACACTACTTTTTCCCCTGAGTCCACAGGGAAAAATAAGAGCACTGTCAGGTGTGACGAAATTCAAAAAAAAAGATTAAACATAAAGAAGTCAAACTATATCTTTGTAATTGTAAACATAAAAAATTTAAAAAAAAGAAGTCAAACTATAAACTCAGTTTACAAAGAACACTAAATTCTTAAATTTAAGAGATAAGCAGCATTTGAAGTATATGGGGCCTGTGGTATCGAGCATTAAGCCAATCTCATAAAGAGCACAGGAAAAAACAAAAATTCACCAGAGGAATTGTGTATGTAGTGGAGTATCAGAGCATAGAAGGCCCTGAGTTGAAACCCTGTTACCATGAAATAAACCAATAACAACAAATATGAAAAGCAACAACAAACCCACAAAAGCAAAATCCCTTCTTTCTAGGCGCCAACCCCCACCACCAAATATCCTAAATCTTTGATGAACCATGCAGGCTATTCTGAGGAATGCACATATGGAAGAATGCTCGATGCATACTTAATCCAATTTTCCAATTATTTAGAGTATATTTTGTTGAATAAGTGATGAGTTCTGCCTTCCTGAAGTGATCCTTGAGTGCAGAGGCAGGGAATAAGCCCTGAATAGCCTGTGTGTGGACCAAAAAATTTTAAGATCTCAAAAATCCAGAGAACATCAAATAGAAGCAATACAAAGAAAAACCGATGAAGCTTACCTTAGTTAACCTGTTAAAACACAAAATCTTCAATGCTAAGAAATTTTAAAATGAAGAGGACAAGTCACATTTCTTAGTTCAAGTAAGCAATAATAAATATGACCACTGACATCTTATTTCTCATCAGAAATATCAGAATCAGAGAACAGAGTAATGTATAGAAAAAGAAATATCCCACAGTGATAGTCATCAACAACAAATTCAAAACATAAGATGAGAGACTTTCTGAGGAAGACTAAAATACTACCGGTAATTCTTCTGGTTTAATATAAATATACTAGATTGTCTTGATATTCAGAAAATAATAAGGAACACTAGAAGTAAACAAAAGCATAAAAACATGATTTTAGTTGTTGTTTTGAGCATTTGAGGGCCCTCTGCAGTAGGACTCAGGAGATCCAGGGATCCCTTGAAGATTCTCATTTTTAACCAACTGATAACCTGGGACTCCCAGGTGATGATCATGGGCTACACATAACAATGTTCAGAGGAACATGAGATGCAGAGAATTAAAACCATGAGTACTATACCATTTTCCAGCCCTGAGAATTGTTCTTAAGTGTCTTCAAACGACATTTTAAATGAATTAAAATAATAATAAATTTCAGGGTTTATGGAAATAAATATTAAACAGGTAAGTTGTTAAAGGAATAAATGCAATTAATACTATGCGGTCTTTACAGTGGACTTTGATAAACCAAGGAGTACACATTTTTTAAAAGAAATATTTTAATTCTTATAGAAACCACACAATGGTAGATTAAATCATAATATTGAGACCAACCATGATATTCTTTAATTGATAGATTTCTCAGAATTTTGTCACTAACAGTGTATTCTGACTCTATATATTATCAGTAATAAACAGTGATTTTTCCATTTACAGGTTTTTTGGGGTACATACCTGGTGGTTTTCAGGGTCTCTCCTGACCAGTGATCACTCCTCATGACCTCAGGGAACGAAATTTGGTGACAGAGATCAAACCTAGTTCAGCCACATTCCTTACTCTAACATTGCTTAGGCCCCATCAAAGCGTCTTTTTATTCTTGCAGCACATTTTTGGTTTTGTATTTTCACTAACAGCATTTATTCCTCTGTTATTTTTCTACATAACTTTCTAAAAAGTGACATAATATTCTTAAAAAAAAGCAACAGGGCTGGGGCAATAGTACAGTAGGTTAAGTATTTGACTTACAACAATCAGTTTGACTTTGACCCCCGCCCCGTGTGTCCAGTTGTCTTTCAGCCCATCAGGAGTGATTCCTGAGCACAGAGATAGGAATAAGCCCTGAGACCACTGGGTATGCCCCTCCCAAAGAAAACATCTATGAAAAACAAATTTCTACTGAGAAGAAAGTTTGAGCTGGCATAAATTTCAGTAAAGACAAGTAATTATAATCTTGATATGCTCATTAAAATTTTAAGTGTTTTTATAAAATCCATTTAGATTCAGCTGATTGTTTATTCTACTATAGCAAAGGCGTATGTAAATGATTATTAATAAGTTTCCAGAAAAGTCAACTTTTTTCCTAATTATACCTACCATAGTCTAAAAACATATTGCATTTTACATATTTTATATTTTTGAATACATTGCACTATATGTAAGCTACACATTTGGGTTAATTGCATTCTTTTTTAATTCTGAGTTTGTGGGGGGTGATTGTTTAAACAGTTTCTTAAATCCAATATTGTCTGGATAATGTTTGCTGAAGGTAGTTAAACATTTAAAATATATTAATAACATGCCAAAATTGTCAAATATAAAATGATCATGCTAGGGAGATAGCTCAAAGGATCTTGTATGCATGATGCCCCAAATTTGATTCCTGCCACAATGTATGATTCTCCAAATGTATTGCTGGTGGTCACCCTACTTTCGCCCAGCAAGGTCCCCATAACATATAAACTGATCATTTTAATATTATGGAATAATACTGTTTTTTTTTTGGTTTTGTTTTGTTTTGTTTTGTTTCGTTTCATTTTGTTTGTGGGCGTGTTGGTTGAATTCAGAGAAGATTTAACATAAGGAAATAGAAAGAAAAGAAAGGGAAGGCAAGTCTCCCATGGTATGTGAGGGAAGGGGAGATCTCCTAAACAGAATTTCTGGAATAGCTCTTAAAGAATTTCATCAATGTTTTACTAAGGCCAATGGTAGTAACAGTAGCAAAGTGAGAAATGTACAGTCTATAATGGAAAAAACAGTAAACAATATAATTAGAACATTATATCAGAACTCTTGTTATCCGAACTATTTCTATAATTTCACAAAAATAACAGCAACAAAACAACAAGGTGGTTTTCAAACAAATGAGTGAAATAATTTGGAAAAATAACCTCAAATATCATTGCTGGAGAAAGCCTATCATCGTGGCCAAGTGAATTACCAAATTTACTCTACCTTTAGAATCAGCTCTTCTACCCTTAGCCAAATTTTTCTTTTTAACAAAGTGAATTCAGATATTTAAACCTGAAAATGACCTCCTCCCCATTCACAGCTAGACTAATAAATCAGAAGTCTTTTGATAAAAATAAAAAAAAATCTAGTGCTATGCCATGGAATAGGGAAGGGTGAGATATAGGGAAGATACTGGCACTTATTTTTCGCATACAGGATGATGTTGAAGCAGGGCAGACCAGGAAAAGCTTCTTTACTCAATCTGGTGTTACATGAACTGGTTTTATATTTTTATAAACTGATATTTGTTTCTTACAAATTAAAAGGCCAATCATGTAAATATATTTACTTTACCAGCAAGCTAAGTTCTGTCTGCACTTAGTTACTGCATTTCATCAAATACAATCTTCACAAATTTACTCTTACTCTTGCAGAAAAGTATGAAAATTTACGTTCAGAAAAGAACAGATTGATGAACAAGGAGAATTGATTGTAATGTTGCTATGAGCAAGCCTTCATGTAGGCCAGTCATATTAATATTGGAAAAAATGCAAGAGACACCCATGAGGACCAAATAACAGTAAAACAATTTCTGGTTTCTCCACAGCCAGCAAAGACACACATGAAAACAGAACAAAGGGACACAGCAACAGGACAGGACTAAGACCTATTCCATGCAGGTGGCTGATCCTGAATTGATCCCCTGGCACAATATGGACCCCTGAGCCCTGCTACATGCACCCCTGGAAGGATGTAGGGACCACTAGGGTCTCCTGAACATTACAGATCACAAAGTAATCTAGAGTAGATTCTAATCTCCTGTGTACCTGTTTTGTTGCAGTGTAGAGGTCATACTGTGGGGTCCAAAGATCACCCCTTTGGTTGCTGTATACTGCTTGTGTCAAAGGTCACATACTTTGTGACAAAGGTCAAAAAAGGACTAATGAGAAATGGTGGAGAGATTAGAGAGTAATACTTTACAATTGTAAAATAAGTTTTATTACTATTCTTAATTATGACACTTCAATGAACATTTTTGAATTAAGTGTATTATATTTTTTTTGAACTCCTACCCTCAACTTGTAAGGAACTAAGGCACCTCAGGGTGCAGTTCAGAAGCCAACCAGAGGTATAAACTCCAGACACGTGTAAGATTTTTATACTTCAACTTTCGTCATGTTTACAACTGCTCAAAAGATGGAAAAGAGAGTAATAATAAGTACAGAAAGAGACATGTCATATACTTCATTGCTTTTCTCTTTTAAACTCTATAATATCAACAAGAATTTGATATCATCACAGGCTACTGAGAGAAAAACATCATTTAGGAAATAAAATAATATGAAAGTGACACAGATGAAGTAAGTAGCAAGGACAGAACTCCAATGGAAAGTAGGGAGTTTGGCTAAAAGCCTCTTCCCAGAATCCTGGCACCACATTACCTTCAAAGTGACAGGAAATCCATATGAAGAGACCAATGCTGTGAAGAATCAGTAAAATTTGATGATAAATAAACTGTCTTCTGCTAAAGTCATTGCCAATCTTCTATGTTTTCATTATTCTTCTATAGAAAGGCTCTGCTGAATAGTTAGTTGTTCCAATGGCATACATTTTTCACAACCATCCATGAATATGTAAAAATCAAAGCGATCTTGAGTATCTGAAGCCAATACAGCTTTGTAGTGTAACAAAGAATAATGTGTTTCTAAACTCTTCTGGGTGATTTAGATAAGGTTTGGAAAGATTTAACACCTTGTTCAATTACGTGCCAGAACACACCGAGTTGCTAGACTCTGATGTGTGTATTCTTTCCATTACCACACCCCCACACAGCAGAAATTCTACAAATCATGCTTAAACAGTATATTTTCAATAAAAGATTTGGTAATGGCAAATGCATTTGTGCATTTGTGTGAATCTTTGAATAGACCCTGAAGTTACCTCTTTTGAAAATGATATATAGTTTTTCACCTGAAACAGTTGTCTGCATCTCCAATGTGGAGAAAAATCACAGATTTAAAGCTCATCCGAGTACCTCCAAAAGTTCAAAATCTGTGTCACAGAGAAAGGGATGGAAAGAGAATTTTGATCCACAAAGTAGCTTATCCACATTCAAGGACATTTTGTTGGAAAGATTGTTTCTTATTTTAATAAACTGATGAGGTAGTTTGTCAAAGAGAAGAATGTGTGCTTCCCTCGCACCTGGCTGTTCTCTGGAATTCAGCCTACTTGGAAGGCCTCTTCGGACTGAAGTAGGGAAATAAATTTTGCACATAAATCAATCTTTGGACCCTGCTGAAAAATTTTTGCCTTGGGGTTCCTCATACAGCAATAGGAAAAACTAGAACAGTTCAATAACTTCATTCCTTTTCAAACAATTTATATTTTAGGCTGATTCATAAGGATTTTCTTGAACCAGTTCAATTCACTGGAGTCCCAGAACCTAAAATAACAGTATCAGGTATGTCTTTTTTTTTAACCAAGCAGAGAGGGCAGGTAGTAACTTCTAGATCACAAATTTACCTTGAACTACAGTAAGGCAGACCATGTGATGAGCCATATAAACAGAATTCCAGACTGATATTTCTTACATATCTAAAAATTCCACAGAAATTTATATTTGACTATATAAAACAAAAAAGCATAAAAAGTCACATACCTGGTATCCATATATAAAGTGTAAAACTATCTATTTCATGTTACAAAAGGTAATGCTTTTCTGAAATCTTTCACTCTAGTGATGGTGTACTTACTTTAATAAAGATCATGTACAGAAATAAATGAAATATCGAGTGCATATATTATTTCTGGTTCCTTTATGTTCATTAGGAATATTTGTACTAAATTTGTTCATGTCCATTTTTCTTTATAAAGGTAACATTAATATGATCTACAAAGCTATTAACTGAGAAGTTCTTTCAGGAATAAAACTACATTATAGATCTTCTATTTTGCTTATGCAAATTATAGCAAAAGTAGTCTGATGTATTCTAATTTCACTATTATATTTATGAAAGAGTCATAATTTTATTCAGAAATGAATATATATGACTAATGTTGTTTTTTCCACTCTGAAAAATCAGGATGACCATCCTATTTTTTTGTTTCAAGGTCCCTCATCACAGCTTTTTTTTTTTGCTAACACATTGGTTGTTCCATGACAATTTGGTTACCTGTAAACTACTTGAGAAAAACTCATAAACTATTTTAAAAAAATTTATACTTTTAGATTCTAAGCTGAAGAGGTAAACAATAATGATTGTGTTTTACCTGTTCCTCTCACTTCTCCTGCCAACTCAGGCAGTCTTGACATGGGAGGTGCCAAATAAATAGAAAGGCACTCGAAATGGATTGACACAAGTGAAACCTCAGCAAGAAAGGCTGTTTACTGTGTAGGAGCTCGAGAAAATCCAGAATCTCACATACATATATCTACTGTTTATCTTTCTTCAGAGAAGAGGAGGACAGGCTCTCATTTGACCTCTAGTAGCCGATGGCAGGTCATTGTGAAATGGTGACCAAGTTAGAGGGACAGGGGAAGTCAGCTATATCATGGAGGCTGCAGCTCTCAATCAAATGCAATAAGTACAAGGCAAAGGTTGACTGTAGGTCAGCTGTGTTTAGAGTTGTGTAATGGAATGGAAGAAACAAAAGCATTGCTGACTTCATTTTTCAAAAGCTTGTTTGCAACACAAAGGGCATTTGTTTTTATAGATAACTTGTCTTTTCTCTCTAACATTCCACCACTACCACCGACACACATGCCCATGGCACACAGACACACACACACACAACACACATGCAAGCACAGACACACACAGTTTATTTGGTGCATAACTTTCTTGAAATAAAATAATTAGACAAATACTTGAAACACAATGGAAACTCTGTTTCTCCTAGGTCTATAACATCACCAATGGTCTGGGGTTCTGACTTTAGGAGAGTGAGGCTCAGGGCCAATTCCTGAACGCTCAAACTCGAAGAAGTCATATAAAAATTTGAGAATGTTGCTTGTCCTAGAGATCTTTCTAGCATGTGTGCTGCTAAAAGTGAGTACCCTGAGCAGCTTTCTAAACAATTAATTTTCCCAAAAGTTTTTCATGAATAAAGTCACTTCTTCCATTCTGCTGGTAATTATAACATAAACCACTATAGCACAGAGATCAGAGAACTTTTCTGGGGTCATATTGTCTGAGCTTTTATCCTATTGCAAAAATCTGGTTTTAGGCAAGCTTCTTAATCCCACTATGCCTTAGTTTCTATTACTGTGAAATGGATGCAAGAATACTTGTTTCAATTATTATATCAAGTTAACACCTAAAAAATGTTGAGAATGTTGGTGTGTTGTTTGCATTTAGTGTTGCTAACCTTTACATCAATACTAAAACACTTGTTTGTCTTTGATTTTTGTTAAGATGTGGTAGAAGATAATGCATGTATTTTTTTGAGTAAAATAAAATTCTCAGTGTACTCTTAAGTACAAGAAAATGATTCATGTCAAAAGAATAATTGAGCACAGTATAATAAACGAAAGTTGACTTGGGCATGGTGTCAGGAAACAGAGTAGCTATAAATGGGTTATTGCTGGAAGCTGGACTGTAAATAGAAAACCCGCAACAAGTTAAAGGGCCTTCCTGTATCCTTCATCACATCCTTTGCAGAGCACTTCTTTAGACCAGTGCTGGGTGAGATGCTATAGTATCATCATATGTTAAAACCTTAGGTAAGGTCACCAGAAAGGTACAAATTAAGAGGGCTGGAGAGTTTGGACAGTGTGTAGGACACTAACACAACATCTTACACATGGCCAACCAGGGTTCAGTCCCTACCCATATGGTCCTAGGAGCCCTATCAGTGATCACTGAGAATAGAGACAAGAATAAACCCTGAGCACTGCCAGGTGTGGCCAAAAACAAAAAATACAAATAATAGATAAAAATGTTTCCCATGTTCAACATGAAACCATAGTGTTTAAAAATAGGTTCTTTAATTCTTATAAAAGACTTATAAATATGTGATCCAAACTCAAGAGATGGGATTTTCACGTATTTGGGATAACTGAAAATGGTGTCTATTGAGTGAAAAATTTTCAGATGGAAGCTGTTAAATATGGAGTAGAGCAAGTAGATTAGCATAAAATTGTAAGACTTTGAACACCAAGATAAAATGTTTTAAGGGGCAATGTACATCTACAGTGAAATGGTGAAACTTGGAGAACTCATAAAAGATTATGTCTTAAGGATTTGAGGAAGCTACATAAGAAGCAGGAAATACTAAAAATACATACAATGAGGAAGCAGTAAAAAAAAATCAATATTGAAATGCTAACTGCAAAAACAGAGGTACTAAACCCAAGTTGTCAGAGGAGAAATAGAAAAGAACAAGCCAGTTAACCTTGATCTGTGTGGGAGTGAGAACTTTCCTTACAATTTCATGAATTACAATCAGTGATCTAGGTTCAGTCCCTGGTTAAGCTGTTCACTAGCCTTTTGTCCTTGAAACATTATTTAAACATTGCTAGGCAGTTTTCTTATCTGTAAAATGAGGATAATAACAGCCACCTCACTTGTGTGTGCATATATATATATATGTATATATATACATATATATATGATACATATGAATAATTTACTATAATCATCAATCATAGTAACCTCAACTAATATTTATCACTATATCACTAAAAGTACCTTAAAATAATGAAATTCATATATATGTATTTCTTTTCTCAATAATACTGTAACTTTTTTTCTCCCTCAAATACAGGAATTTTTATATCTGGTTTGTCACCACTGTATTCCTAGCACCTAGAATAGAATCAGGTATTAAAACATAGGATTAGTAAATAATATGATGAACAGTTTGCCCTTATGTTTTTGATGGTGAGAACTGGAAATACAGCAGGACATAGGTCAAAATTGAGAAGTAAAAAGAGGAACTACTGGGGCCGAAGAGGTAGTACAGGTTAGGTAATGGCCTTGTCTTGCTTGTGACCAATCTGGCTTCAGTTTCTACCATCTCATATTATCTCCCAAATCCCACAGGGAGTAATCCCTGAGTGTAGATTCAAGAGTAAGCCTTGGGTCTTAGTGTGACCACAAATAAGGGATAATTAAAAAGGATAGCTATTTTGAGGCCATGAGATGAAATATTTTTAGATAATTAATTTCAAGCTATTATTAAAATGTTATGTTCCAAAAAGTAAATTCATTACCTTGTTCCTCTTTACCACAAACAATTCATGAGCCTACATTCATCACTAAAACAGAGACCTAAGATATAAAGTAGAATATGCTTACAAGGGCCGCAGCAATAGTTCAGTGGGTAGGCATTTGCCTTGCAGGCAGCTGACCCAAGTTTGATCCCCAGTATCCCACCTAGTCCCCAATCACCACCAGGAATAATTCCTGAGCAAAGAGCCAGCAGTAACCCCTGAGCATCACTAGGTGTGACCCAAAAAGCAAAAAAAAAAAAAATTTACAAACTCTCAGTACTCTAGTTAGTGCAAGAGTGGATTTTCCTGCATTGATGGGTTCTTGAGAATTGTATGAAAGGTCTACATACAAAATTCAGAATATTGAAAGCTAGTTTATTGTACAGAAGATGCGGATGGTTCCAGGTCCCTAGCCAGATATACAGGTCTATTTATTTATTTATTTATTTATTTTTGCTTTTTTTGGGGTCACACCAGCAATGCTCAAGGGTTATTCCTGGCTCTGCACTCAGGAATTAGTCCTGGCAGTGTTTAGGGTATCATATGAGATGCCAGGGAATTGACCCTCTTTCGGCTGAGTACAAGGCAAATGACCTATCACTCAGGTCCCGTCTCTGTAATTCTTGATCAGCTCCTGAATCTGCACCGCACTCTTTGTCCTGTATATGATTTCCCAATCTCCGGCCTCTGCCACATGCATATGGGTTGACATCCTGTGCTCCTTACCTGCCACTGGTTCTCCCAATTCGACCCTAGCAGTTCCTGTCATCCTGTCCCAGCTTTCCCAGACTCCAGCTATAGTTCCATGTATGTGGGTGAGACTCCTGTTCTCAATAGCTTGTCACTACCTGGGCATCTGAGCCCTGTCCGTACCTGAGCCAAACTGTATGTCTGAGCCCTTTACCTGCTTTATCCTGGGCATCGATCCCCGGCATCCCATATGGTCCCTGAGCCCTGCCAGGAATAATTCCTGAATGCAGAGCCAGGAGTAACCCCTGAGCATCGATGGGTGTGACCCAAAAAGAAAGAAAAAAAAACTTGTGTCATGCCCCTATCTACTTGAGTGGCCCGCCTGTACAGGACCTTGTGTGGGAGCACCACTCTACCTGATCCTGGAGGAGAACTCAGTCAAGAGTGTGCTGGAGAGACAGAGAGAGAAACAGAGAGACAGAGAGAGACAGAGACAGAGACAGAGAGAGACAGAGAGAGAGAGAGGGAGAGAGCAAAGGAGGGGTAGAAATTTTAAGTGACCCCTCACTCTATACCTCATTTGCTATATCACTCAAAGGAGTAAGTTTCTTCAATATATACAAATATCATTTGATAACATAGGAAACATAGAGAATGGGAATTCCAAGTGTTTATTTGTAGAGAAGTTCGACGTTAAATTGACCTATTTCTGAAGTTATTAGTTACTTTCTGCTGTACACAGTATACAGAGAACTATTTTTGATACAGTATTATCTTAGGACTTTTATTTAAAGTTTTTTTTATTCTTTCCAAATTAGATGGTTATCATTTCACCCCTATTTCTTTCTAAATTCATTTCCTCTTTTAATAAATGTTAGGTGACAATTTAGAAAAGATAAATAGAATTTTTTGAAGTAAAGAAATGTGAATATTTGAGTGCAGTAGTGAATACCTGACTATCGAAATTGTGGGAGTTGATGAGCTCAAGATTTTCATGCTATGATAAGGCTAAAAATATACAACACATGAGCAAATATAAGTAAACTTTTAGCAGTGAGTATTTTTATAGAAAATTGTCATTACTGAGTTAGATATCTCAGAATGTGTAAATGGCAGTTAGTAAAATTAATTATATATTGGAAAATACAAATAAATTGGATTAACTATTTGTTTAATCAATTATGAGAAAACAGTCCATATAGAGAGATTTACTGAGGATATTTGAGGTTTTTGAGGATTTGAGGCTATTTGAGGTTAAATATGCTGCCTCAAATTTTGAGTGATATAAGGTATTTTGTATTATTTATTTTTAAAATAAATAACAGTTTATTTTTAAATAAAAACATTTTTTTTTAAAATAAAAGTTTTAAAATAAAAAACAGTTTATTTTTTATTTTTCATTTATTATTATTATTATTATCATTATTATTGCTTTTTGGGTCTCACCCGGCAATGCTCAGGGATTTCTCCTGGCTCTGCACTCAGGAATTACTCCTGGCGGTGCTTGGGGGACCATATGGGATGCCGGGAATCGAACCCAGGCCAGCATGGGCCAGCCACAGCCACGTGCAAAACAAACACCCTACCCTCTGGGCTATCGCTCGCCCCAATGAGTACTAACAGTTTAATATGTAAGTTCATAGATTCCAAAGTGTCATAAGCCATATTGAGATAGTTTAAATTGAACATTCCAAATATGTCATACTTTGAAAAAAAAAGCTATGGCAGAAAGGATAAACAAGATCTAACAGTTTGATAAATCACTGTCAGGGTTACAATAGGACAAAGATAGCAGATATAGAAATAGAAGCCCCAAGGAGACAGGGGAAGTTGAAGATGAATGGTATCCAGTGTTACCTTTAATGGAAAACAACTAGGACACAATGCTCTAAGCACTTGGGTTTCTTTACTATAGCTTCCCTGAAACTCTTGTTTACCTTGCACTTTGAAACAAAGGCAGATGCCTGTACAGCTCCTGGAGCTCAGCACTGGAGTGAGCCACTCAATTATCTTGTTTTCCAAGATAATTTGCTTTCCTGTCTTAGGCTTCCACCCCAGAGAAGCCTAGGCAACCAGCAACCTGTCTGTGTGTGCTGGGGCAGAAAGGAGAGTCACTTAGCTAATGGACGCCCCAGGGGGTTCAGCAAAGCTCAGTTTCATCACAACAATCTTTGACCTTGCTCTCCAGCCAAGTTTGCAAGTATGAGAGGGAGGCTAAAAGATAGAGGACCCAGGTCAAGATGCCCCGCTGAAATTCAGCTTCAGTGTCTAAGAGATTGCAGTACCTTGTGAATTTATTAGGTTTAGGCTTGGTATTGTGTTTTTTTGTTGTGTGCTTTATGCGTTTTTTCTATGATCTAACACAGTACCTTTTCCCAGAGTGAAGTGTGCTTAATTTGGGAATTTACCATGTGGAAATTTTCTTATTTGGAAATTGATGAACCTTTGAAGAAAGGCATAACTCATTCATAAAATGAATTCCAAGATGATAAAATTTATGCTTGCACAGGTCCCCTCTGTAAAATAAATATTATTCATAATGCATGATTTTAAGTTTAAAGAATCATATATAATCTAATAATGTTAATGCAAAAGTGGATTCACCTGTACTAGTGGGTTCTTGAGGATTGTATGAAAGAATCACAAAACTCAGAAAGTTGAAAGTTTTTAAAACAACAATTGAAGGTTCCTTCAGTTTAATGTACAGAAGATTCCAGGTCCCTTCCCCAAATGTCTAGCCTCTCTGTTACCCGTGGAACGAATCTCTGGTCCTGTCCCACCCAGTCCTGTTCCTTGCTGCTCTCTCAGTGCCTACTGCTGGGCCTCCCAACTGTAGCCCAGCGATCCCTGTCAGGGCTTTCCTTAATCTCCAGCCTCTACTCTGTATGTGTGGCTGAGAGTCCTGTGCTCAGTACCTTGTTCTGTACCTGGGCATCCTTTTCATGCCTAAACCTGAGCTATCCTGGGCATTCAAGCCCAACCGTAACCTGGGCCTCTGAGCCTGGCCATAGCTGTAGCACCCTTGCCTGGCCTTCTGTGGCCTATTTGTACTGGGCCCTTGTACCTGGGCATGCAGCCCTACCTGATCCAAGGAGAGAGGGAGGGAGCCAGTTGGGAACAGCTGGTCCGAGAGTGAGAGAGAGCTTTTTTCTACTCCTCCCCTTCTCTTGTTCGAGGAGCCTGAGGTTGCCTTTTATTTGTTTTCAAATCCCGCCCCAGGCAACCCCTTCTACAATTAGAATTGGCTACCTATTCCTTGGGTGTGATTAGCTAGCTACCTGAGACCTGCTTTCCTCCTTAGCTCCTGCTGTATCAATAACACCAGATATTTTGATATAAATGAGGTAGATTGTATTAGTTCTTAAAATGTCCCAAACTGAATGTTTGAAATTTAACCAAATTTATCTTTTGTTAACGTGAAAGTGGATTCCCCTGTGCTAGTGGGTTCTTGAAGATTGTATGAAGAAGTTGCATACAAATTCAGAAGATTTACCAGAATCATTTAAGGTATGAAGAAATTGCATACAAAACTCAGAAGATCGAAAGTTTAATGTAGATGGTTCCAGGTCCCTTCCAAATATCTAGCCTCTCTGTTACTCATGAACAAATTCCTGGTCTTGTCCCACGTGGTCCACTAGCCTCCCATGAATGATGATACCAGACTATTCCTATGCTGCTCTCTCAGTGCCTGCTGCTGGGCCTCCAAACTGTACCTCAGCGATCCATGTTGTCCTGTCCCATCTTTCCTTAGTCACCAGCCTCTAACCTGTACAATGGGTGAGACTCCTGTGCTCAGTGCCTTGTCCTGTATCTGGGCTTATTGTCCTACCTGATCTGGGGTGACAGGGAAGGAGCTGGCTTGGGAGCAGCAGACTAGATAGATAGATAGGTAGATAGATAGAAAGATAGATAGACAGACAGACAGACAGACAGACAGACAGACAGGTAGATAGATAAGAGTGAGTGTGTGTATGTGTGTGTGAGAAAGAGAGACAGACAGACAGAGACAGAGAGAGGAGACTGGGGTTGCCTTTTATTTGCTGCCAAATCCCACCCCTAGGTGTCTCCTTCTACATTCTGATTGGGTATCTATTCTATGTGTGTAAGTGTGATTGGCTATCTGTGACCTGGCGCTTTCCTCCTTAGCTCCTGCTGCATCACTTTGATTTTAAGGTCTGACCGCTGTTGCACATATATGCAATATTTTCTACCTTTCTTACTTGATCACTTGAATCCCGTTATTCATCGATTTGCTCGAGCGGGCGCCAGTAACATTTCCATTGGACCCTATCACGTGCCAATGTAGCCCAATGGCATCTGGTTGATTCAGGAATATGAAGAGCCTCAAACCGTTCCTTCAGTGTCTTTACAAAGAAGTCTGACCATCTTGTAGGTGGGCGGCCACGTGATCTTTTGACATCCCGTGGGATCCAGTCGGTAATGGCTCTAGTCCAGCGGTTGTCTCCAAATCGCATTACATGACCTTTCTTAATTAAACAATAAAAATTAGAGCCTTTACTGTGTGTGTTAAGGAGTGTCTGGACATGTGAAAGAGGGAAAGAGGAAGAGAGAGAGAGAGAGAGATAGAAATATCAGCCATAATATCTGGCATAGCTGCCTATAAAATATTTTCAATTGAAGTTAGGAAGTAAAACCTGACATAAAATAAATTGCTCTAAGATACTCCATGAAGTTGTGTTATATAATTCTAGAATTTAAACTAAAAAGTACTTAGTAGAGCAGCTCACTTAACCTCTCTAATTTATGGAATATAAAAGTTTGTCCCAGGCAAATTTCCTCATGTAAGCCAAAACATACTCAAACCCACACACCTAATTTCAAGTTGAAAGTTCCTTTCTTCATCTTCCCGAACTGCTATGAAGCATGGAGAATTAAAGCACATCCTTGACCTCTAACAGTTTTGTTGTCTGGTAAATTGGCTTCCTGTTGTTGACCACAGACAGAGGTCTTATTTCAGCTGTGGAGAAATTGACAATAACCATATAATGGACAGAATTGTACTGGAAGAAAGAAGAAAGTTCCTAACACCCACCTATTGATTGTTGTGGAAAGGAAAGTGAATGCACATTATCTGTCCTCAGTGGCCCAGGCACATTGTTGTATGATTTATAGGTAGCAATTAATATTTGCTGAACGAAAGAATCTGTGATATGGTGCAGTAATCTTGCTGGTTATTATAAGCTTCAATGAGGACATTGAGGCTAATTAACTGTCATCAAACGCTTGTATCCTATGGTTTAAGAGAGCCAAAAGGACATGTGTTAGACAGTGAGTTGTAGAGGAACTCTATTCCCAATTTTATTAGTCAGCAGAAATACTGAAGACTTTTTTTCAGCATTTGTGTATTCAGAATCTATGTCTCTGAACTTTATTGTTATGAATAAAGAGAAGTTATATAACATTTTAAAGATACAAATCTGAAGAATGGAAAGTTCCAAATGGGAACTTTCAAAGGTTTTAATTGCTACCATGTCATCCACAGCATGTAGACTGTCACATGAGAGGTCAGAAGAAAAATAATGTCACCAAGGGAGATTCACTTCAGGGTAGAAAATAGAGTTGATATGCAGAGAAATCAATGAGGATAGAGCACAGAGGAAGAGCTGGTCTGCACACACAGTGTTCAGGATGAAAGCACACAGACAGCTGGTTAAAGGATCCACACCCAAGCAGCTTAAATGAAAAGTCTGCATTCAAAGAGAATATGTTAGAAGATAAGAAGTGTTGGGGGAAGGATTGAATACTCTTTCTAGCATATCAAAAAGGAATTAAAGAATAATGAATCAAGTGTACCCAAGATGATGTTCTCTTTACTACAGAATTTATGTCAGAACACACTCTCCTCACATGCTTGTGTCAAACCTCACATTACTTGCTCAGCTTCTTCCTCTGATTTCCCAAATCAACAGTCCATGTTGCCTTATGCAGGGAGCTCTTTGGAGTCCTTGGGAGACAATGAAATTTTAGTTTTTTCAATTTGAAATTCACCATATTCTTATTCTGTGCTGATGTAAATTGGTTCTTATACTAAGTGATCCCAAGATTTCTCTCAGACTGTAGGACATCCTAAAGACCCTGAGCTGAGCTGAGTACACAATGTGGGGAATAGCAAGCACATATTATAGGGCCATTTTCCTTGAGGTATGCACTTATAGGTACAAGACTGACTGTGGGTGTTTCCCTTAGGATTTGCCAATATTAAGTGCTCCAATACATAAAACATGTGAATGAGGGGTTGGCAAGAACTCAGTTGTTATAGCAAAAAGAAAGAACTGCAATGAAAAAAATAGAATTATCCTGAGAGCTTCATCACAGATGGGTATTAACAGCCTGACTTCTAAAGTTGACTACATAAATACGGAAAACTATAGTGAAATAAGTAAACAGAAATGTGTAAAGGGCTTGTGGTTATTGTGTTCACTTTTTAATACTATCACAGAACAAATTCCTGACCCCCTTGGAAGAAAATGACAAGTTGGGGCTTCAAATGGATCAGTTGTTTCAACAGAACCAATTTACTCTAAATTTACCCTGCACCTTGAGAAAATGTGACTAAAATAATAAACTGTAAAAAAAATCATAGAACCTTAAAATGCTTTACATTAAAAGGCAGTGTTAGAGTTATCTGGTTCAGTGATTATTAACTTTTTGAAAGAATAGGAGAATCTGGTATAATTTGGGGACTTGCTATTGAAAAATATATAGTAAATATAGACATTAAACAGTTTGAAAGCAATCTCAAGGAACTAAGGGATTTCTTTAAACTGTGTTACAAGATTATTTCTGTGCTAGCATGACCACTCAGTTAAATCACAGTTCTTCATCTCAGAGTTCCAGTGAATTGCTCAGGGTCGTGTGGGTAACTGGTGTTGAAACAGAAGTATTAAATATCTGTCCATATCTACTAAGAGTTATCACTCAAAGATAAAAAGTCATTGTCAAAGGGACTTAAAATTATCTAATAATGTTAACTGTTGTTTTCTTATTGCAATTCATAAGCACATTATACTGGCACCATTAGCAAATTTCCAGATGAGTTCAAATTTTAAAATAATTGTTTTTCAGAAATGTCTAATGAGACACAATGATTTACAAGGATGTTGATAATAAAACTGCTTCAAAATATAACATTCCAACAGCAGTTTCGCCATCAATGTCCTCTTCTGTCCACCAATATTACCAGATTTCCTCCCATCTCCCAGCTACCTCCTTAGTAGATGTATAACATTTATTTCATATTACTTGGTCCAATAAAACTTAAAGGAATGGCAAATAGAATCATCAGAAAATATAAATCAATGAAAGTCAATTTGTGATGATGAATAGCTGTATGTTTTTAACCTTCTTTAATCTAGTAAAGGACAGCCATAATGCACCATTAGTGATTGCCATACCCAATGCCACATGATTAGAAGTTTCTCCTGCCGTTTAATGCTTTTTGCAAGACTGGTTTCAAGACTATGAATTCCTTAAGCTGTTTCCTGTCCATGAAACTATAAATTGTTCCTTCAAATGTGAATGCTAATCTAGCTGGATAGAGTAATCTTAGTGCAGTGTTCATTTCATTGAATTTTTGTATTATCTCCTTCCATATTCTTCTCACTCATGGGGTTCATTTGATAGATATGTTATACATGTAATAGACTTTCCCTTTGTATGTAAGTTACTTTTATAATATTGCTATATTCAAAATCTATATTCTTGAATTATGTTGTTTTGAGCATAATGTGTCTTGGAGTTTTCCTAATTGGGTGTATTTTCACTGGGACCATTTGAACCTCTTAGATTTCAATAGATGTAATCCTGAACACCTAGAAGTCCTTATTGATGATATTTTCTAAACAAATTTTTTTCATTGCATTTGCCTTCCTGTTCTTCCAGGGATTCCTATTATTCTTATATTGTTCCTCCTGACCTCATATCATAGTTCTCCGGTATGCTGTTCTTTTATTTTTAGGCTATTTTCCATCTCCTGCTATTTCCTAGTAGTTTCCTCCTTCATAGAGCTCCTCAGTCTTTTGTTCAACTTCTATTATTCTATTGTTCAGAGCTTCTATTAACTTTTTAATGTCATCTAGCATGTTATTCATTCCTATCATTTCTGACTCTAGTAGTGTTTCATTTCCACTGTCACACTTTCTTGTTCTTTGCTGAATACCTGTGCAGCATTTTTTGAACTCATTGGGCAATCTCATCATGGTAATCACTAAACATTTATTGTAATTGTTTATGTCTTTGGGGATATTGTTTTAGCTCATTGAGGCTGATGGACTTATACCTGTTTTCCCCACTGGTTTTTCTAGTGCTCTTGTTGTACTGGGTGTGAGTCTTTTACATAGAACCACCTCAGAAGATACTGAGGTATTAAGTCTGAGATTGCTTTCTGTATTCTCTGCGGGTACTCACAGGATGACAGGAAGGAAATATGCTGTAAGTAGCATATACTGTTGAATAGAGCTGATTAAGTGGCTGTGAACTTCAGGAGCTATGATGTGGGACCTTAATACTGTGCAAGTAAGATGTGTAGATTGCTGGATCCCACCCAATAGAGAGGAGCTCTGCTTCCTGTTCTGGATTAGGCCAGTGATACTGCCAGAGGAAAGCTTCATCTGTCTGGGCAGCAAGCGGAAGTTCTAAATTAAAAAATATTTTTAATTAAGTATTATTATTTCAACTTCAAAATCTTGTATTATCTGCTATTTTCTTAGTACTTATGTTTTCTTGTTATTTTGAAATGTGAACCAATATATTTAAGATGTGGTAGAAAGAAATTTAAGATCACTCATGATAATCCCCAGAGAGGTTTCAGACCAGCTGTAACTGCTCCACTAAAGCTTTAAAACAAAAACAGGATTCTAAATTAAATACACTTTTAAGATATCTGAGCCAGTGTCACTACTGTTGAAATTCATAGAATGGTAATCTAAAGTTGATGTCAGTTTCTCTGATAAGGTGAATATGCTTATTTTAAATCACAGATTAAAAGACTAGCTTTTCTAAGACCATTAGAGAACTGTTGGTTATAAGTGGTATATTATTTGAATCATGGCGACAATCAATATAATAATATGCAGCTATTACCTTTTGTCATTTTAACAACATCACTGGGTATGTAAGGAATGGAGAGTAACATAGTTCTGAGTTTTCTGTCCTGGGAAATTCTGCAACATTAACAAGAAAGGACTGGGGTAGGATTGACTGAGCTGGTAGGATCAATCGAGAAAAGGATAAACTTTTAATAACAGATTAACAGATTGATTGGAATTTTTTTATTTATTTATTTTTTTGCTTTTTGGTTCACACCCAGCGACACTCAGGGGTTACTCCTGGCTCTGCACTCAGGAATTACTCCTGGCGGTACTCAGGGGACCATGTGGGGTGCCAGGGATCGAACCTGGGCCAGTGCAGGCTGGCGAGTGCAAGGCAAACACCCTACCCGCTGGGCTATCATTCCGGCCCCTGATTGGAATTATTTAGGATGTTCGAAAAAGTGCTATCTAGTGTGTTTGCTAGAAATTGTATGCCCTTTCTGTTCTCCAATAAATCAGTAATTGATGTATTAACATAAAGCAGTGCTTAAGATAGGATTATCCTGAAACCTCCATGCAGTGTGTTTAGGAGAGTCTAGTAATTTTTCAAGATAAAACTAAGGCAGTGTAGCAGGAAGCCGCTGACGGGCCCGGCATCCAGAGTCTTGGGCAGACGGCTCGGGAGGCGGGAGCCTGGCTCGCGCCGGGCCTCAGCTGACTATGGAACCCGAGGAGGGCAGATGGGCTTTGGGAGTGGGCCCGTCGCCTCCGGGGGGTCCCGGAAGCAGCCGGATGGGACTCCGTCCACCACACTAGCCACCATTTTCGTTGTCCAGACGCTGGGAAAATGTCCCACGACCAGAGGACCAGCAAAGCCGGTTCGAGCCCAAGTAGGCGGCTCCAAGAGGCGGGAAGCACTGGGAAGTCGTCAGGCGGGAGGCGTGGTGACCCCCTTCCCCCTCCATCGTGGCGAGCCGGTTTCCCGCCCAGGAAGCCGCTGGCGGGCCCGGCATCCAGAGTCTTGCAGACGGCTCGGGGAGGCGGGAGCCTGGCTCGCGCCGGGCCTCAGCTGACTATGGAACCCCGAGGAGGGCAGATGGGCTTTGGGAGTGGGCCCGTCGCCGTCCGGGGGTTCCCGAAAGCAGCCGGATGGGACTCGTCCACCACACTAGCCACCATTTTCGTTGTCCAGACGCTGGGGAAAATGTCCCACGACCAGAGGACCAGCAAAGCCGGTTCGAGCCCAAGTAGGCGGCTCCAAGAGGCGGGAAGCACTGGGAAGTCGTCAGGCGGAGGGGCGTGGTCACCCCTTCCCCTCCATCGTGACGAGCCTGGTTTCCCCGCCCAGGAAGCCGCTGGCGGGCCCGGCATCCAGAGTCTTGCAGACGGCTCAGGGAGGCGGGAGCCTGGCTCGCGCCGGGCCTCAGCTGACTATGGAACCCCGAGGAGGGCAGATGGGCTTTGGGGTGGGCCCGTCGCCTCGGGGGTCCCGGAAGCAGCCGGATGGGACTCGTCCACCACACTAGCCACCACTTTCGTTGTCCAGATGCTGGGAAAATGTCCCACGACCAGAGGACCAGCAAAGCTGGTTCGAGCCCAGGTCACGCGGCCGCGGGACACTAGGGTGGTGAAACAGTGATGTTTTTGGTACACTGCATTCCGCGAACAGCAGGAGGGTTTTTGAGAGGGAGATATACAGAGGAAGGAGATGACATATAGAGCCCGCCGGGTGGTTGGGATTCGGGAGGGGGAGGGGAGACAGGACGTTGGTGATGGGAGATGGGTTCGGGTGGAGGGTGCATGTTGGAACCCTGTGGAGCCAGGACTCCACATGAGCATCCTTCAATTAAAAAAAAAAGGAGAAAAGGTGGAATAAATAAATAAATAAATGAATATCTGCAGGGCTAGCCACAATGTGTAGAAGAAGAGGGAGAGAGATGCAGAGATAGGGAAGGGGAGAGGAAGCAGGGCTACCTGCTATTGAGGCAGCCTGGGGGTGAGTGGGAGGGGTGGGGTACATTGGTGGTGGAAATGGGGTGCTGGTGGAGGGATGGGTGCTGGAATACTGTATTACCCAAGAACCAATTGCACCTTTGTAATTGTATGTCTCACGGTGGTATAATAAAGAGTGAAAAAAAAAAAAAAAAAAAACTAAGGCAGTGTATTAGTCAAAGTCATAGTTACGTCACATAAAACATTTTGTATTCTTAATATTCAATTAAAGTCTGAAATATAAAAGAAATATATGCCATATATTCATTTATATTTGTATACGACTTTATATATTTAAGATATATAATATTCATGTTATATTCATGCCCTACATGGGGCAGAGCTGTTCCTTGCTCTCTCCCTGTGCACAGCCGTTCATGAGGCAGTCAGGAGTCATGGCGGGTTCTAGCCCTAGCCCACCACCTCAGCAGAGTCTCACAACAAGTCAGGCCACCCCTCCTCACTCCCCGGGCGCCGCCATTTTCCACTTTTGGACTTCCCTCTCGTCAGAACTCCACCCAGCAGATCAGCCCATCACAGCCCGGATCACCGACACCCACCCTGCAGCAGCTTTTTCCTCAATCCGGCCCAGATATGCTGGTCCAGAGACTCTCACACATGGGGCAGAGCTGTTCCTGGCTCTCCCTGTGCACAGCCGTTCATGAGGCAGTCGGGAGGCATGGTGGGTTCTAGCCCTGGCCCACCACCTCGGCAGAGCCTCACAACAAGCCAGGCCACCCCTCCCTCACTCCACGGGAGCCGCCAATTTCCACTTTTGGACTTCCTCTCGTCAGAACTCCACCAAGCAGACCAGCCCATCACAGCCGGGCTCGCGCGGCTGCTTGTGGCCACGCGGTTCATCAATAAATGCTTTATTTGGAGGTGTTTAAAAGAGTTTGCCTCCCACGCGGCAAGCCCTGGCAAGCTTCTCGTGTTGTATATGATATGCCAAATTCCAGTAACAATTCTATTAGGTCATTCCCATGACCTAATATAATGGTTTGAGGCTCTTTATGTTCCTGTAGCAAGCCGATGCCCCTGGCTCTACTGGCATGAGACAGGACATATGGAGATATTACTGGTGCCCGCTCTAGCAAATAGATGATCAATGGGAAGATCGTGATCGTGATTGTGATCGATAATATTCATATATATAAATATATAGTAAATATTATCTAAAACTTTATTGGGTTGTTGTTTAGCTAATTGAAGTGATTTGAGGTGTGCTAAGAAAGGTGCTACTGTTAAATTTATTTATCCTATGGAATTACTTTAGAATCAGATTCTACTTTAGAATCCATTAATAATAATTCAGTCTTTTAAATTTTTCTTTGTGCATTTGGAATATTGGTTTTTTTATGGTTTTTGTCACACCAGCGATGCTCAGGGATTATTCCTTGCTGAGTTCAGGGATCACACCTGGCAGGGCTGGGGAACTGTATTGGGTGCCCCAGGATCACACCCTGGCAGGTCGTGTGCAAGACAGGTGCCTTACTCTCTGTACTATTCCCTGACTGCAGCTGAAATCTTTCAACAATTTAAACCTTTCTATAGTTTCTTAAAACAAAAATAAATTAACTGTCTGAGAGGGGAAATATTTAATACAGAATTTTCCAAATTTATTTGACCCATAGTCATATTTCAAGAAGTATTTTGGGGGGGTATTAGTGTAGTTTTATTATTGTGGAGGGGTGGCGGTATGGTAGAGTGCTGTGAGAGGTATGTAACATACTTGACATTGCTCAGTTACTGCTCCTGGTTCTTTGTTCGGGACTCATTCCTGGCGGTGCTCGGCAGAGCATATGCAGTACCAGAAAAAGAACCAAGAGTCTATCGAATGTAGGTCAAGCTCCTTGATCCTGGTACTATCTCTCTGGACTAAGAAGGTTGCTTCTAAACAAGTAACACAAATTAGTAATGCATACTTTGTTGTCACAATAGCATATTGTGGGAGTTTTGAAGCTAATTGACACTATCTGGGAGTTTAGAAGCTAATGTGTAGAAAAACTCCATGATCACATACTTAAAATAGTGAAAGGAAAAGAAAAGTTGTGAGAATAAATACCATCATTTTCAAAGATCTGATCATTCCAAAGTTTCTCGTGGGCCTGAGCAGATAAAGTGATTGCCTTATACACAATTGGCCCAGGTCCAATCAGGCACCAGATATGATTCCCCCATTCCCACAGTTTTGCAATGCCTGAGTATAAAGCTAGGAATATGGCCCAAGCAATGGTAGTTGTACCCAAACTTTTTAAGTCTGTCATTTGGGATTTATACCAGTGTTCACATTCTGCAGCAGCAACTAAGAGTTGTTAATAGCAGTAATTGTTATTTGTTACAAATATTGTTAAAAATCAATGCAAATATTTTCATGGTTCTGCATGATTAGGGTTTTCTGATTAAAACAACAAAGATCACTAGCCACTTTGTTGAAAGAAGTGAATGTCAAATCCCTCATGATATGAATATGAGCATTTAAGACAGTTAAATGTTCCTGTAGAATGCAAAGTTTCTGTCTCTCTTTGTCTCTCTCTTTCTCTGCCCTTGTTCCCATTTGAAAGAACTGTAACAGTTGAGCACTTTTCCTTGTCTTCAAAGAAAGGAAGTGTTGAAATGGAAAACAAAGTTTTATCTCTCTTAGAAAGAAAGGGGCAACTGGACAGCGTCTATATACTCAGATTCATCATTTCAGGACTTCGTTTCTATGGGAGATTCCGCTTTTCACACACCATTTTTCCCCTCATGTTGCTCTGTGGAAAATTAGGGCATGGAAAACTGATGATAAGAGCAAAGAAAATAAACTCTTTGCCTCTGCTCCAGGAAGTTCTTAGCACTCTCAAAGAAAATAGAGTGATTAACAATTATCAAGTTTTTCTCATGCTCCAGTGATTTATATAGAATATAATATTTAATCCTCACAATATCCAGATGAGTAAATATTAGTAATTATTTCTAGGTGAAGAGGGTAAGGGTCATACTAATAAATAATCAAGCAAAGGTCACTCTTCTTTGAGTTGTAATTAATTTCTAAATTTTGTCAAATTGACTGTACTTGCTCGTAATTGGTTGAAGATTCTTAAGGATAGGGACTTTTGCCTTTGTTCATAAATGTATGCTTAGTCCTTAGAAGAATATTGTTGCTCAGTAGGTGCTCAGTAAAAGTTATTGAGAGCAGTACTGATTGCAGTACTGCTGTCAGGAATTAGGAATATGGGTACATACCTATGAGTTAAATCTTAAGGCATCAAGTAATTAACAGTTATCTTATGGGAAAATGATTCAGCTTAAATAATAAGAAACTGATAAGCTTATGACTAAAGGACTAATTAATTCCAGATATCTGTCATTATCTGGTAAATTTTGGCTTCAAGAACTACTTTAACTATATATCCTTTACAGCAGTGCTTCCTAAAGTGAGTGATACCAACCCCAGTGTTTGTTGCTGGAATGAATGAGTAGAAGATGCTGTAGGAGTCTCCCATATAACTGCACAGGCATCTGCTATTTGTCTGCTTTCTGTGTTGTCTGCTTTCTGCTCAGACTTGGATGTGGCTAAACAAAATGGCAGTGCCAGAGTAAATATGTTAAAGAAGATCAATTTCCGGAGAATAATGAGTACTTTTCTTTTAGGAAAAAAGAGCTGTAGGCAAATAACTTTTGGAAATTTTGTTTAAAATGACAAAGTATAAATTAGGGTAGAAAATACTTTGATTTGATTTGGAAGGTATGGCTTGTGTGTAATCTAAATCATTCCACCTAGAATAAAAGGAAAGCTCTGAGAGTGATACCCTCTCCTACAATATCTCATAGTAGAGATTAATTTCTTCACATTGTGATCAGTATAACAGTTTTTCTAAAAGAACACTAAAATTAGGTTTAGTTTGGTTTATTATATTGGAATAAAACTTTACGTGAAAATTTGCATAAAAATAGAATTAAAGGAGGACTTTGGCATCATATAATAAATTTCTTTACTACACAATTTCTTGTAATCCAGTAATTATTACAATGAATTGTGTTAAAATATGTAATACAAGCCCAAGTTCAGGAAACCTATAGAATATTGAGTTAGGGACCTTATTTTAGGCTTACAGAAACTGAAATAATTTAAACTGAAATTCATTACATTTTCTGAATAATGATATTTAATTCTATACAATTTTAAGATTTATAGCAATTGAAGTGCAGATGAACAATAAATTTGAATAGTAACTATTTGGCTGTGATAATTAATGCTGAACTAGGGAACAACTTCAGCTAATGGAAAATATAAACAGAGTTTTTAATTGGACTGAAGGGACTCCTACTGTTGTTAATAATGGATTTTGAAACACACAGAATAAATGTCCTCTAGCAACCACTTTCAATAAAACAGTGGACCGAAGTATTTTTTTTGTTTTACCTAATCCATATATGCATACTGCATTCACCATGAATTAGTAACTTGATTTCTTGTTTATTGTATCATTAACTAAACTCTGGATCCACATACATTTTTAATTATCACTTTGCATTGGCATCCAGTTGGTTGTACAATTTATTTAACAAGACAGAAGCATTAGTTTCTTTTAAGTATTGGGTATGATGAGATTTTCTCTGCATAAGCATATTAAAATATTATTATATTTATTTCACTTTTGAATTGTAGCTACTTTTTCATTAGAAATTATGAAAGTGATTGAGTTTTAACTAAAAACTAACTTTAAGAACACTTAAAACTAGAAACCTGCTCTCCATTTCCATCTCTCAGGTCTATTATGATCTTTCAAGACTGTATTTGAATATAAAAAAAATAGTTTCATATATGAAATAGCCAAGTTCCCAATTCCTAGACCTCAACTTTCTCTAAGGAAATTTCTAATAATTTGTACTTCTGTTCTAGTAAAGTTTATTTTAAGTTACATGAATTTCCTAAACCTGAAAATAAGTCAAAAATATAAGGAAAGTCCCATAAAACTCAGAGCAAAACTCGACAGTTCAGAAGGCATGGTACGACATAGCTAACACCACATGAAAGAAATTTTGTCACTAAAAATCTGGTGAAAGGTGACGGAATAGGTTGTTTATGAACATAATATATTGCTGAATCTGCAAACTGATCTAGCTGGTATTACAGTTATGAGATTAATAACAACTATGAGATTAATAACAACAAGATTAATTAAAACTATCTAAAATTCTGAACCACAAAGACTGAGGATGAATTTCAAGCACTAATAATCTAACCAGGGAGCAAAATGAATTAGAGAACTATACTGGTTTCATGCCCACACAAATACATGAAATATAAATTGTAGGGATTGTTGATGCAGTGTGAGTTATTAAACTAAAATCCTTTTTTTCCAATAGACATAGGTATAAAAATAGTAGGATGTTTTCTTGACAGCAAAACAATGACTTTCAAAAAAAAACCACATTTAGGTGAAGGTGGACATGTTTGGACTCACAACAGCTATGTTCAGGTATTGCTTCTAGCTTTGTTCAGAGATCAGTCCTGGCAGTGCTCAGGGTACAATATGCAGTGCTGGGACCAAACTGGTATGTGTATTATGTCTCCAGACCTAGACAAGACACAATTGCAGATTTGTCCTTTGATGCGCGGCAAGAGGCAGAGACAAAAAGTCTCACATTATAAACAACCATAAAGTTAACCGTCTGCATGCACAGGGAAAAGAAATAACTCATGAATAAATAATAATGATGATTTAAACTTCTACATGTGTGAAATATATACTTAAACATTTTTTTTCCAAATTTCTGGACAAAATGGTTGAAGAAAACTTTATTTATTTAAAAATTTATAATAAACTGTGCACAGTTATGAATCTTAAAAGGGACTATGTAAAAATATAGACTTAGAAGATTAAAAGCAGAGATTATGCAAAGAATATTCACTGTAAAATGGAACTTACAGATCAGTTAAAATGATAACTTTATCATCTTAGGGTACAAGATGAATTAAAAAATTAATTCCTGAATTAAAAAATTAACTCAATGATACTAAATAAAGACAAAGAAATTCAAATAAATGGTAGTAAAAGCTCAGACAAAAATGAAAATGTTAGCTAAATTAAAAGATCTCAAAAAGGAATAAAATAAGGGGGCATAAAGCACAGAACTAAGAGAGAAAAAAGAAATAACCAAAGAATAATTGACACTGCTAAACATATTAAGAGAGACAAAATTAAAAGAGAATCAGCAAAATTATGTATTTTAAAATAAAGAATTGAAGGTTCCTGAGAAACAGCATGTAAGGCACTTGCTCTATATGTGACTCTCCTATGTTTGAATGTTTATAGTCCCTCGGGCATTAGCAGGAATGAACCCTGACCACAGAGCTAGGTAGGAGTAATACCTCAGCACTGCTGTGAGATCCAAGAAGTAAACAAATAAAGATAAAGAAATAATTCAAAAGTATAAAAGTATAGGTATGGAAGTCATACAAATGACATATAAATATATACATATATATCACTGGTTCACAAAAAGAAATAATGATACTAGTAGAAAATACATTTTTAAATATAAAGATAGATCACTCTTGGAAAGAAAAACATCAATTTACTATTGGTAAAGCATGTTGTGCCCTAAAAATGACATCAGTAAATACTTTAGTATGCTTTTAACTTTTTAAAGAAATATAATCCTTTTTCAAATATCACTTACCAAAACAAAACTGTGTTGCCATCCTTGAACTAACCAACTACAGTATTCATTGCTATGAGGCAGTATGACAATATCACCCAAATATACCTCAAGAAAGTTGCTCAACATTCAGAGAAACGATGATAGAATTTAAAATAAAAACAGTTAGTAATAATTATTGAGCACACAAAATGTGTCTTTCATCACTGTACCACTGTATCACTGTTATCCCATTCATCATCGATTTGCTTGAGCTGGCACCAGTAACATCTCCATATGTCCTGTCTCATGCAAGTAGAACCCAAGGGCACCTGCTTGCTCCAGGAACATAAAGAGCCTCAAACCATTCCATCAGGTCATGGGAATGAGGTCTATAAGTGTTACTGGTATTTGGCATATCAAATACAACACGAGTAGCTTGCCAGGCTCTGCCTTTCGGGTAGCATACTCTTGTAGTCATCTCTAATTCCAGCATTTATTGATGAACTGTGAGGCCGCAAGTGGCTGAGTAAGCCGGGCTGTGACAGGCTGGTCTGCTGGGTGGTGTTCTGATAGGGGTGTCAGGGAACGCCGCCAGGGTCCCCGACAGTGTCAGGACAGAAGTTCTCTTCTACCTCCAAGGACGCCGGGAGAATAGATGAAAACTCACAAGTGCGGTGCAATTCCAAAAAGGCTTTTAATAGTACAAAAGCTCTTCCACAGCACTCCAATATAATGAACAAACTTTAGCTCTGGTCCAAACTTAGACCATACAAAAGAGCCTAAGTCTTCCACCAAAAGAGAGAGGATCTCACCCGAGCTGAGTCTTACCTAGAAGAAGGAGCAAAAGGCCAAAGAGCAAAAAGCCAAAAGCCAAAAGCAAAAGGCTGAGTAGCCAAAAGCCACAGGAGCCAAAAGATGAAAGCTAAAGGCCCAAAAGGTGAAGGGGCCTCAAGTCAGTCCCCTTATATACACCAAAGTAATCTGATTTGTGACAGGGTGGGTCAGGTCAACAAAGAACCATAAACAGAGTGTAGAAGAGCAGTGCCACACCCTATTGCAGGTATAAACAAAGGTTATGCCAAGGACTAATCCCTTATTATCTCTTATGTAAAACACTGGAGAGAGGAGAGGGGCTGACATAAAGTAATACATCTTAATTTCATGAGCTTCATGTAATCTAGATGGTACTCACAAGGTCCTTCTTATTATTATCTGCACCAGGATGATTCTGAGTATCTTGTTCTTGTGTACTGAAAGCGTCACATTCGCCTGCTTAGAGCAAACTAGTATGATCCTTCCTATAGTCTTTCTATAGTCTCAACATAGCCAGGGTGGTAGTCTCCTCATAAATTCTAACTGTGCCACGTTGGGTGCAGTGGGTATAAAGAGGAGCTGTATCCAATCTAGAAAACATAGAAGTCTTAGTAGATGAATAAGTCAGAAGTTATTCAATCAAGGTGACTTCTGTAACTGCCACACCCTCTAGCAGTGTTTACATAGAAGAGAGGTCTCATTAGAATGAAACTTGGCTTAAATAAATTAAGCTGGTAGTGGGCAAAACAACAAAGCTCCCAAAATAGCTAAACCTGTCCTCCAACAGAGGGGGAAGTTGGGATGTGGAAAATGGAGGCCCTCGTGGCGTGGCGGGGGGGGGTGGGGGGGCTCGTCTGGCTTGTTGCGAGGTTCTGCTGGGGTGGCAGGCCGGGGTTAGAACCTGCCATCCCTTCTGGGCGCCTTGTGAGCAGCTGGGCACTGGGAGAGCAAGTAGCAGCTCTGCCCCATGTCTGTGAGTATCTGGATCAGTATACCTCGGCCAGATTTAAAAAAATACTGCTGTAGGGTGGATCTTGATGAGCCGGGCTGTAATACGCTGGTCTGCTGGGTGGAGTTCTGATGAGGGGGAAGTATGGATGTGGAAAATGGAGGCACTCATGGCGTGGGGGGCGTCCTGGCTTGTTGCGACGCTCTGCTGAGGTGGCTGGCCAAGGCTAGAACCCGCCATCCCTCCCAGGTGCCTCGTGAGCGGCTGGGCACAGGGAGAACCAGTAGCAGCAATGCCCCATGTGTGAGTCCCGTGTCTTTCATATTCCATTAAATGATCAATGATATTAAACCGGTACTCATCAATACACTAGCTCGGCTCTTCACACGCTACCTGTCCGAATGCAAGGTGCCCTCCCAATGGAAAACCAGCAGGACAGTTCTACTGTTCAAGAAGGCAGACATTCACTGACATCGGCAACTATCGCCCCATATGCCTGTTGTCTGTCATCTACAAGCTGTTTACACAAGTCATCCTGAACAGGATTAGCAGAACACTAGATGAAGGACAACCATGCAAGCAAGCAGGTTTCTGGAAAGGATTCAGCACAATCGACCATATCCATACAGTAACCATGCTCATTGAGGTTCGTAGGGAGTACAAGATGCCGCTCTGTCTCACGCGTTCATTGATTTACAGAAAGCCTTTCATTCTGTGGAGACTGAAGCAGTCATCGAAGCCCTAATCAAACAGGGTGTTCAAACCCAATACATCAAGATCCTTCGTGAGCTATATAACGGATTCACCACCAGGATCTCACCATTCTACAAAGAAGTGATCATTGATGTCAAAAGAGGGGTTCGAGAGGGTGATACCATCTCACCAAAACTCTTCAGTGCCACCCTCGAGAACATCATGCAACAATTAGAACGGGAAGGAATGGGAGTGAAGATAGATGGTTGGCAACTACACCACCTCCGCTTTGCTGATGACATCGTTCTAATAACACCAAACATTAGCCAAGCGGCACAAATGCTGGCTGACTTTAACCGAGAATGTGGAAAGGTAGGTCTACAGCTGAATCTGAAGAAAACTATGTTCATGAGAAATGAACCAGTTCCTGAGGCCCCATTCACTCTCAATGGAACAAACATCTCTGAACGCAGCAGTTATGTGTACCTAGGTCGAGAAGTCAACATGATGAACCGACCTAAAACCTGAGCTGCGCAGGAGGAAGAAGAGGCGGCATGGAATGCCTTCAAAGGCATTGAAGAAATAGCTAAAAGGACAAAGAACCTCCGGATCCGGGCACATCTCTTGGACTCCACGGTTCTCCCTGCATTACCATACGCCTCAGAGACCTGGGCCCTACCAAAGCAGGATGAGAATGCTATTCGGGTCTCCCAGAGAGGCATCGAAAGAGCTATGCTTGGAATATCACATCTCACTCCAGTGAGTGAAGGAATCCGGAGTTCTGACCTCCGTCGCTATTCCAGAATCAGGGACGCTGTCTCGTTTGCCAAGGCATCGAAAATCAGATGGGCTGGACATGTAATGCGATTTGGAGACAACCACTGGACTAGAGCTGTTACCGACTGGATCCCACGGGATGTCAAAAGATCACGTGGCGCCCACCTACAAGATGGTCAGACTTCCTTGTTAAGACCCTGAAGAAACGATTTGAGGCTCTTCATATTCCTCAATCAACCAGATGCCATTGGGCTACATTGGCATGTGATAGGGTCCAATGGAAATGTTACTGGCGCCGCTCGAGCAAATCGATGAATAACGGGATTCAAGTGATCAAGTGATCAAGTGATATTAAACCACGAAATGGATTGGAAAAAATTATCACTAAAGTCAATTGTTGCTTTAAAAATACTAGTTTTACCACAAATAACTGTGACACTTGCAGTTCCCAAAGAGTGTATGTCTTGGCTCCAGGGACATGTGTCAAAGGAATTTGAAAAAAAGAAAGAAACCTCATGTTTGCATGTGGGAGCCTCTCCTAATCCCAGTGCCACATAAAGATCTCCTGAGTACTTTTAGGAATAAACCTCAAGTACCTGGTACCCTAAAACATGATTGTGCAAAGAATGCCGAGAGAGAAAGACACAAAAGGACGCCTGTCTTCAGAAACTCTCGAGTTCATTCACCAACGTGGCAAGGCGCGAGCCTCAGGAGACCAAATGCTAACATCCAAGCTTGCTAATGGTTCAGAGAAGCGATAAAGGAAGAACTCAAAGACAGAAGAGCAGAAATACTGGAAGATGCAGCAGAAGCCGGGAAAAGCATTCTCACTGCCCACCTGTCCTTCGCCAACTATAAGACCAAGATGACTGCCCTTTGATGCCCTGATGGATCTATGACATATTCCAGAAAGGCAATGGAGATTATCAGGACTTTTACTCAAATCTCTTTGATAGCCACATCCACCTGCCCACAAACCAAATTCCACAGGATGGATATGTCATTCCCAACGTTCTCCCTTCTGAAATCCGACATGCCATATTGTAGGTAAAGAAGGGAACAGCACCAGGCCCAGACAAAGTCAGACCCAAACACCTGAAGAATCTGCCATCAGTACTCATCAATACACTAGCTCGGCTCTTCACACGCTACCTGTCCGAATGCAAGGAACCCTCCCAATGGAAAACCAGCAGGACAGTTCTACTGTTCAAGAAGGAGGGCATTACGACATTGGCAACTGTCACCCCATATGCCTGTTGCCCATCATCTACAAGCTATTTACACTAGTCAACCTGAACAGGATTGGCACAACACTAGATGAAGGACAACCATGCGAGCAATCTGGCTTCTGGAAAGGATTCAGCAGAATCGACCATATCTACACGGTAACCAAGCTCATTTAGGTTTGTAGGGAGTACAAGATGCTGAATTGTCTCACATTCATTGATTTACAGAAAGCTTTGATTCTGTGGAAACTGAAGCAGTCATCGAAGCCCCTAGTCAAACTGGGTGTTCAAACCCAATACATCAAGGTCCTTCATGAACTGTATTATGGATTCACCACCAGGATCTCACCATTCTACAAAGAAGTGATCATTGATGTCAAAAGAAGGGTTTGACAGGGTGATACCATTTCACCAAAACTCTCCAGCGCCACCCTCGAGAACATCATGCAACAATTAGAACGGGAAGGAATGGGAGTGAAGATAGATGGTCGGCAACTACACCACCTCCGCTTTGCTGATGACATCGTTCTAATAACACCAAACATTAGCCAAGCGGCACAAATGCTGGCTGACTTTGACCGAGAATGTGGAAAGATAGGTTTACAGCTGAATCTGAAGAAAACTATGTTCATGAGAAATGAACTATTTCCTGAGGCCCCATTCACTCTCAATGGAACAAATATCTCTGAATGCAGCAGTTATGTGTACCTAGGTTGAGAAATCAACATGATGAATGACCTAAAACCCAAGCTGCTGGGAGGAAGAGAGCGGCATGGAATGCCTTCAAAGGCATGGAAGAAATAGCTAAAAGGACAAAGAACCTCTGTCTCCAGGCACATCTCTTTGACTCCACCATTCTCCCTACATTAACATACGCCTCAGAGACCTGGGCCCTACGAAAGCAGGGATGAGAATGCTATTTGGGTCTCCCAGAGAGGAATCGAAAGAGCTATGCTTGGAATATCACACCTCATTCAAGTAAGAGAAGGAATCCGGAGTTCTGAGCTCCATCACTATTCCTGAATCAGAGATGCTGTCTCGTTTGCCAAGGCATGGCAAATCAGATGGACTGGACATGTAATGCGATTTGGAGACAACTGCTGGACTAGAGCCGTTACCGACTGGATCCCACGGGGTGTCAAAAAATCACTTGGCCGCCCACCTACAAGATAGTCAGACTTCTTTGTAAAGGCCCTGAAGGAACGGTTTGAGGCTCTTCATATTCCTGAATCAACCAGATGCCATTGGGCTACATTGGCACGTGATAGGGTTCAATGGAAATGTTACTGGCGCCTGCTGGAGCAAACCTATGAATAACGGGATTCAAGTGATCAAGTGATCAAGTGACCTGGTACCAGGTGCACCCCTGAGCATTTGCTAGTTATAACCGCAAAGTATAAAAAAGAGAAAAATGCAGCATATAAATATTTATTATCTGTAAATGATATAGACAGAAATGAGGGAGTGAGTGTGATAGAACTGGCTCGATATAAATATACAAATTCAAAAGTTTTCTAAAGTAAAAGTGACAAATTCAAGTCAGCAAATAAAGAATAAAAGTCAAGTATATGTTATAGCAGCAATACAAAAACTTAGATTATAAATAAAATGTAGTTATTTAAGTGATGTAAGGGGAATTAGGATAAATATTTTAGTGTATCATAGAAGTCAACAAAAGTACTAAAGGGAGGAGGGGCCTCCCAGACTGTGCTGGTGGCTCAGATGTTACTACAGGCATGATAGTCTGAGCTGTGCTAGTGCGGGTGTTAAATGCTTAGGTCCCATACAACTGTTGCCCAGGCACAATGTGTGTGGCACAGGGCTATACTCTGAGGTGATTGGAGAGCCATGCCACCTTGACAATCAAAAGCAGCTCCAGTCTTTGGTGGTATTTCCCTGGCTCCACAACTGAAGGATCTTAAAGCTTTAAAAATATTTATTATAGCTTAAGAAATCAAGCAAGAGAATTTTAGCATTCTAAACATGAAATCTGGACAAGAAAACGTGAGAAAGTGAAACAAGAGAGAGGTTTTTATTCTTTTTCTTTTTTTTTTTGCTTTTTGGGTCACACCCAGCAACTCTGAGGGTTACTCCTGGCTTTTTTTTTTTTTAAGTATTTTATTATACCACAGTGAGATATACCATTCCAAAGATCACGATCACGATCCACGATCTTCCCGTTAATCATCTATTTGCTAGAGCGGGCACCAGTAATATCTCAATATGTCCTGTCACATGCTGTAGAGCTAAGGGCATCGGCTTGGTACAGGAACATAAAGAGCCTGAAACCATTATATTAGGTCATGAGAATGATCTAATATAATTATTACT